>JAQMWT010000563.1:0-120189 GCA_029834535.1 Chrysophaeum taylorii | reverse complement strand
GCCGTGCTCTGGCGTCCCGTGCGCGGCCTTCCCCGCGGTCATGTCAAGAATGGTAGCGCCACTGCCCTTCGGACGACGGTTTTCCCCAGCCGACGGCACGGACTTTGTCGACGCGCTCATCGCGCTATCGATGAGGTCGCAAAGGGGCGCTCGTTTCGTCGTGACGCCCAAAGGTTCCGCCCACGCCGGCGCGCGCTGTGCCAGCACGCGCTCACCCGCGTGATCAGAGACACGCGCTCGGTGATTTCGAACCGGGCGTCATTCGACGCTCGCGCGCTTTTTCCACTCAACGGTGGAGATACGCGTCAATTGTCGTCGAAATTGCGCTTCAAGTGGCGGCAGGTGCGAGCTGTGTGAGAAAAGATCCGGATGCATTCAGCGCGTGGCGTGCTTCCCCGTAGTTGCTCCCCGCGATGGAGGCGCCGTGCACCTCTCGCAATTGTTCACCCATCGAAGTGTAGCACATCGAGACGACGTGCCCTACGAGTTCGCCTTCTGCGGCGAGAGCGAGAGCACCACTGCTGTGAAAGATCTCGAGATCAAAGAGTGGCCCGAAGGGGCGCTGTGTGTGAGCATCACACACAGCGCTGTGGGAGAGGAGGAAGACCAAGAAGACGCCGTCGACGAGAACATGGAGCCCTCGGCGACTCCAAAATTGGTGATCGACGCGGAATTCACCACCGTCGGCAACGCACCGGCAAAAGCATTCAAGCTTCGAAGCGTGACGGTGGGAGGTCTATGGGGCTCCAAGTGTTACTACAAAGGCAAAGACGGCGCGATATACATGCACGACAACGGCGTGCTCTCGAAAACTGACGACGCTGGCTGGTCGGCCCAGCTCCTCGAATCACTCGCTCCCAACGTCGAGCTCGTCATTTACGATCGCGAATATGGTCTCAACCTCACGCAGATCATACGGGACGCGCAAAAAAGGCACGAGTTGCCGAAAGTGCCGGCCTCACCGCGCCGCTGGGAGAACAAGATCTACACGCTGCGCAAGCAGTGTGGATTGCGCGTGCCCAATTTATGGATAGACGAGAACGACGACGGGCAAATAAGCTCGTTCGAGGAGACCGACCTCTCCGACTGGGAGTACGACGAGGAGGAAGAGAGAGCTGAAGGACGGCGCGACGGCGAACAAGAAAGATTAGCGATCCTCGAGCAGAATCACAGCGACTTGAACGCCAGTGTGATAGCCTTGCAGGACGAAAGCAATGAATTGAAAAACAAGCTCCTTGCGAATCAATCAGAGGCGCGTCTACAGTAGCTTGTTGACCACGATCACACTCACCGTCTGTTCATTGCGCAGATCCTCGAATGCCTCAAAACACTCACGTCGACGGGCGCAAATCGAGAAGAAGAAGTACCGATGGCGAGCGGGCGCCCAAGAACCAAGGGGGGCAACCTCATGGCAGGTTCGAGTCCAATGGTGTCGGAAGGAGAGGACGACCCGCCAAAGCGAAAAGGTAGAGTCGCATCATCGCGCGTCGTGTAGTGTGGTATGACACAGGAAATGCCATAGCAAGCGCTTCGCGGCATGGCACTCGGCGTACGAGGCCCGCACGCACATTGGCTACCTCTCGTCGTTTTACCGCGAAAGCGGGCCCGTCTTCGAGGACAACCTGGGCAAATCGCACTCGGTGATCGGCATCTGGCGACGCGGGTTGAATTCGTTGGTCCACCTCTCGCACACTCGGCGAAACATCGCCATGCATGCCCTCGCGGTACGACGTGCTGGCGGATGTCGACAACGCGGATTCGAAATATTCGACGCCGCGTGCGTACGTCGGGGCATGCAGGGCCCTCGATGCGGCGTTCGACGGTAACAGCGCGAGTATTTCACGCTGTCGCCCGTCTTTATCCCAAGGCACGGTCGAAGCCGTTACATCTGTTCTAAACGCGAATCCGACGACCTTCGACGAGCTCAGGATGTGCGCTGCCGAAGCGAAGATGGACTTTGCGCCCATCGACACCGAGATCGCTATAAAAGTAGCGAAAAACCAAAAACAGACGGTGGTGGTGCACGACTACCAAGAGCGCGTCGCGCACTTTCGCTTCATGACGCAGCCTGAGATCATCAGGCAAAAATGGAGCATGGTGCAGGAAAACACGTCGGAAGGCGCAAGGCTGCGAGACGCATTAGACTTCGACGAGACGGGGTGGAGGCAGATCCGCTTCGCTATCCACCCCCCCCCCAAAAAAAAACGCAGGAGAGGGATCCTCCGAACCCCTACGACGTGCCGATGAAGCTTACTGGCAATAGGCCCGTGAGCCACCGTCAGGCGGCGCGAATGTTGGCCGAGGCCTACGGCCAGGCCTCGTGGGACCCCGACAAGCGCGACTACTTGCGTGTTGCCCTTTCGCCGCTCTACCAGTTCGTCGTCAAGCTCTACGCGATCGAACATGCTACGAGGTTCGCGAGCCGCGAAGAGAAAAAAAAACTCGGCAAAGTTGCTAGAGGCCGAAAAGAAGACCCCCAGCGGTTGCTGGAGTTACTGCGGCAAAAAATCAAGGCGACCCTCGAGATTCTCGAGTAGAGTCGCGTGGCTGCGCGACAGCAATCTATAGGTGACGACGGCGCGGGCGACGATCCGGTCAACGATCCGTTGGTCATCGCCGAGGCGTACGACACGGGCGCCCTGTTTCCGCTCATGCGAGGGCACAAAGACAGCTACATGCCCGTTACCGACACCATCGTACAGGAGGGCTTACGGTTTATAGTGAGATGGTTGGGCACAGACGCGGACTTGGACTCGCTTCCGACCGTTGGCGTCGACGACCTGTACGACCTACGGAAGGCGTACAAGTCACCGAACCGTGCGCCGACTATGAAGAAGATTATCTTCACGGACAGCATCGGCGTCCGGATCCCCGTCGGTCGTCGGAGGGATCGCCGTCGTCGCGTTGGGCACGAGAGCGGCGACCAAGAGAGCGACGACGGGGTCGCCGTCGAAGAAGAACCCGAGGAGGCAGCAGGAGCCTTGGACGACACGCACGCCGACGCCGGCGAGTCCGAGAGTCCTCGAGCGGGCGCGAGAACGCCGATGCACGAGCAACTCGCGCAACACCAGTTGCTCGCGGAGCGCGGAGCGACTGTCAGCGCAAAGCCCCCATTTGGGACGCCCACTGCTCCAGCCGCCCATGCGACCCCGGCCGCCCGAACAGCCACCGCCGGAAGCGGACGGCGATGGCGGCTTGAACCTCGACGACTGCGACATCTTCGGGGCGATTGATCCGGGGATCAAGTACCCCGTCTGCATGCACGTGGTCGATCGCGGCAAGGCCGAGGGTGTTGGCCTGCGAGCCGATTGCGAGCTCAACTCGAAACGTGCGCGTCTGCACGAAAAGGCCCGAGCCGAAGGACGTCGATCGCGACGCATACGCTCGCACTTCCGCGACCTGCGGGACCAGAACGCGTTGTGGACGACGTTGCGGGTTTCTGCGAGGGAAATGCGCAACAAAGCCCGAATCGAGAATCACGTCAGGAGGCGCAACAGCCGCTGGGCAAGGGAGCAAGAAGCTCGGAAAGACGATATGCAAGCGCCGTTGGAAATTGACATCGACGACGAGCGGCGCCGCAACCCCCGGACAAAGGAGGATGTGCTCGACGCGCTCAAAAAGTACCTCAAAAACCACGACCGAGGCAACATCATCGAGAACAGCAACAGGTCCAAGCGCCAGCGCATGGCGCTGATCCAGCGCAAGCAGTCGTGGCGGGCGGGCGTGGCAAACCGCGTTGTGCCGCCGCGAATGCGGGTAAGCCTCGGGTACGGCGACCGTGCCGCGAAGTTTCTCGGGCCGAAGCAACCAATCAAAGTCGGCGTTGACAGCGCGCCCGAGAAGCAGGTGGCCAAGGAGATCACCCAGCGCGACAACGTCTCGTCGGCATACACCGACGAACACCGGTCCAACTGGACCTGCTGTTTTTGTGGGCGGGTTGTGAAGCAACACGTCCACGGTCGTGGAAGGCACACGACACTTCCTACTGCACGTCGTGCCACGTGATGCATCGACGCGACGTGCTCGCGTCTCGGCTCCTGGCGCAGACTGCTCTCGCGAACGCGACGGGCGTCCAACGACGCTGGTCGAACACCCAGCGACCACAATCCCACGACACCGACGACGCGCTTCGCGGTGATTGCGACGGAAACGAACCACATACGTCGACGTGAATAAGGACAAGGGCCTCGGGAAATACTTATCGACCAAACGTCGCAATATTGCAAAAGAACGAAGAAAGTCGGTCGAGGAGACCTTGGTTGCGAGAGCATCCCGCCGATCCACCACGGCCGACGCTCAAACAAAAAAAAAAACACCTTGCCCGCGCTTCCTTCCCCTTCCTTCCCTTCCTTCCCTTCCTTCCTTCCCCTTCCTTCCTTCCTTCCTTCCTTCCTTCCTTCCTTCCTCCCTTCCTTCCTTCCTTCCTCCCTCCCTCAAGCCGCCGCTCTTCCATTATAAATTTACTACGCTCGCAGGTGCACGACGACGTCAAGTCGACCAGCTCCGGAGCGCGACGCCCCCAAGCGTCGTCGAGTCGACCCCAGCAACCACCCAATCCTAAACTCTCAAAGGGTCACCACCCGCTTGGAGTCAAGAATACAATCAAAGCTGGAACGAAGCGACGGGCCACTTCTCCGATCATGGTATAGTTTCTGCCTTTATTTTACGCGCATGGCATTGTCGCGCACGTTGTCTGTCCTACGGGTGGTTGGCGCGTTACCTCAGTACCCGCAGACTCATCACTCGAAGATCTATGTGGCTTGGAAAATTTGGGAGAAGCGGCGTAGTAGTCTGGGCATTACCCGCGTGGCCACCAATATAGTTATAAATGTTCGTCGTTAATTTTCTTTTGCTGTGCACACGCCGTCGATCGACAACATCGCGCGTTGCAGGTAGGCGGTCACGGAGAGAGAATCACGCGTAGTGATTCGTCGCAAAAATCAGCTGGAGTCCGAAGGAAGGAAGGAAGGAAGGCAGGCACGACGAAGGGGAATTCAAGAGTGCCTGGTTTTACTCGTTTTAATAACAAAGGTCGTCGTCGTCGTCGGTAGGCCTCGGCGTAGGCGTAGGCTTAGGAGGAGTGTGGAATTAAGAGGTGGAAATTAGGAGATCCGATCCGCCGCCCCGGGGACGCGGTCATTATTAAAGGGGAAGTCGACGTCGTGCCAGTCAATGGGCGGGCAACCGCCCATCGCGGGGTCGTCGAAGTTAAAGGGGCGGGTCCAGGCGTCGACGAGGTCGTCGAGGGACATGCCGCTGTGTTTGAAGCCGGGGTATGGAGTGGGGAGCATGCCCTCGGGGCCGAGGACCGTTTGGTAGAAGCAGCCGATCCAGCAGGCGCTGGAGGTGTTGCGCGGGTAGCCGCAAGCGTCGAAGCAGGCGACTTGGTCGGCGCTTTCGACGGCGTCGAAAATGACGTCATTGGAGCAGTTTTTCGAGACGACCTTGTCGACGCTAACGAGACGCCAGGTGCAGTTAGGTCCGGGGCACTCGCCGGTCGAGAGGGTCGAGTACCAGAGTCCGCCGGTCTTTTGAGCGACGTTCGTCGACCAGCAGCGCCAGGGGGCGACGACGTAGGTGTCCCAGGTGCAGGTGAAGTTCGCGAAGGCGATCGAGATGTTTTCCTTGCCGACCTCGGTTTCGGTGCACTGATAGCTCTGCATGTAGTCCCCGCACGTGCAAAAGTACTCGCCGGCTTGGCACGCGAGACCGGAAAAGGGATCGGTACCGTTGTCGCAGTAGTTGCAGCGCGCATACTCGCCGTAGCGCGTGTCGACCTCGAGCACGAGCTTGGAGATGACGGCGTCCGAGGCCGTGAGCTCGGCGTTGTCGCAGTCGCCGGTCCAGGCGTACTGCGTTCCGCACTCTACGGGGAGGACGATCGATCGCAAGTCGAAGAAGACGTCGCCGGCGAGATTTGAGGAGTCCATATTCACGGGCACCACGCCGTCCTCGAGGGAGTTCACGTGGTAGATCGTGATGTTCATCAGCCGCGGGTCGGCAGAGGCCGCCGCGACGACGACGACGACGAATAAGAGGCCACCTCGACTCATTTTGAGATTGATTGGACCGTTCCGGTTGTCTGACGTGGCACATTGGATTTAACGCAAAACCAATGGGCGACCTCGACGAGGTGATCGGGTCTATAGTTGTGGGGTGCGAGAAATGCGGAACCGTCGTATCCGAGGCGCTCGCAGCTTTCATGGCGCGCGTGATTGTGGAAAACGACCCGGTCCAGTTCGCGCCGGACGCTGAGCTCGGGGCGGAAGATGTTTGCGTGCTGGTGGAGTCTGCGATCTCTCGGCTCTGCGAGCGCGACGCTCCGGCGATCGAGACCATCAAGATGCAGGTGGGTTTCGACTCGACCTACGCTAGTTTGGAGGAGGAGCTCGGTCGCGCGCGGCGGTCTCGCGAGGACGAGAAGAACGAGCTGATCCGACAGATCCTTTTGGCGAAGCCAAAGTCGGCCAACGACTTCGAAACCCTAACAGCGCTCTACCGACAGATCTTCGCCTATTTGCTCAAGATCTCGAGGGGCAGCCCGGCGCTCGAGGTCCCGCCCGAGCGACGACCGTGGTCGACGACGGGGAAGAAGAGAGACGAGGGGCCCGCCGAGCGCGAGATCGCGGCCGCGCTCGAGAGCGTGTTTCCGCGCATCGGGCTCAAGAGCTTTGTGCAGCTCAGCTCGGACGAGAAACGGCATCAGCTCGAGGAGCTAGGCCGCATCGTGACGGGGATCCGGTTGTTCAACAAGGAGTCTGGAAAAGGCGGGGCCGGAATCGAACGCGCGGACGAAATTGCGATACGACGGCTCGCAGACCTCCGGAAAATCTTGGAGGAGCAGACGAGAGAGCAGGAGGACCTCGCGATGCGGTACCAGGAGACCCTCGTCTACTGCCACCTCCGGCAGCCCGAAGGCGCGACGCGCGCCGAGATTTCCCGCTGGCAGCAGGAACTCGCGAATCGCCGCCAGTACTGCGCGTACTTGGCCTCGCTGGCCGAGGACGCGGCCGCCTCGGGGCAGCGCGTCGCGGCACGTCGCGAGAAGCTCGTCTCGGAGCTCGAGGACCTCAAGGACCTGGTTGGCGGAAAAGCTTCGGTCCCCAAGGACCAGGTCTACCCTAAGTTCGACGCGATCGCCTCGTGCTGGAAAGACGTCGACCTCGAGCTCCGGACGATCGAGGCCCGAACGCTCGCGCTCGACGAGCTCAACACCTACCGCGAGAGCTACGTTCCCACCCTTCCGGCGACCCACCCCGTCTACCGCGCCGCGCTCGTCGACGCCAGAGCCAAGTTGGGCGCTACTTCTACTAGTTTGTCGAAAGAAGAAAAATCCAACGTCGACGACGAGGCAGACATGGCGGAGGCCGTGGCACGCCTCGACGACGACGCGGCCCTTGCCGTTGCCGATCATCTTGTCGAGGCCGCCGGCGACGAACAGGAGGACGCTCCAGTGCGGCTCGGCGTCGAGACGACCCCAGAGTTTATGCAACTGCCGCTCGAGTACCAGGGGTTCTGCGGATGGACCATCGCCAACCGCCACGGTCTCCTCCTCCCCGGCAAGCCGGCTCTCGGCGTGGTGCGCTACAAGGGCGCCTGTTACGTCTTCGCCCACGAAGTCGCCGTCCGCGCCTTCGTGCGAAGTCCCCGAGATGTCGTTCGCGGCGTCGTGAAGACGGCCTCCGAGAATCCCGAGTTGGTCCACTTGCTTCGCCTCCAATACCCGGGTACCTCGGTCGCCAAGGTCCTCGCGGCGCGGGCGGGTTCGAGGGGGGGGGCAGTTTCCTCATCGCTCGACGCGCCCCCGGCTTTCGTCGACGCCGCGACAGAGACCCCCCTCCACTTCGTCGAAAAACACATCGATCGCTCCTACGAGTGGAACGAGTGGGCCCTCCGCCGCCGCGCCCTCCGGGTCGCCCACCTTCTCTCCTCCTGCGCCACCACCTCCATGCAGACCGACAAGTCCCACTTCCGCCGGGATAACCACACCCAGGTCTACCTCCCGAAAATCGCGGGGACCCAGACGCGCCGGGCCACCGGCACCAATCCCCCCCTCAAATTCCAGTACCTCCACGGCCTCCGGGGGAAGCCGCGCCCGTCCAAATACGTCGGTGGTGGTGGTGGTGGTGCTGCTGCTGCTGCTGCTGCTGCTGCTGCCGAGGCACCAACTCATCACAACACCCCGTGCGTCGTGACCCTCACCTACGAGCAAAACTAGGAATGATAGATAATCCGTGCATCTCTTTATTACGAATACCGGCGGGGCGTGTCGCCAAGGCGCCTGACTGCCCGGTAGAGCGCAGAGTCTGTCTTCTTCTCAAGGCGCGGGCGGCTGGAGACTCCCTCCCAGTCAAGGAGTTGGTTGTACTACTCGAGAGGCCGGCTTGAGCAGCGTGTTGTTGGGTGCGGCAATGGCGCAAGCGTAGGCACGTCGTACTTTGGATGGGACGGAAGCTAATAAGGAGGAACGAGGAGGCTTCGGATTCGTCGAAACGAAAAGATATCGGGTTTTTCTGAGCTGAACTGAGCTGAGTAATACAATAATCTTAATTTTGCGCGAAGAAGAAAGTTCGCGGCGGCGGCGGCGGTGGGGTGACTGACGTCAACGCAGCTTTTTCCGCAGGGTAAAGTGTCGAAAGACAAGAAGAGTTCGAACTTTCTAATAATAATAACTAACGGCGACACTCTCGGAACTTCAGTTGTCAACTATACGCGGGTACGCCAGAAAAGAAGATGGAAAGGCCGCGATTCTCGAGGGCGTCGTACAGACGGTGCTCCAAGGCGCCGCCCGACGCGGCCAAGGAGCAGGCTCTCATAAGGTTGGAAGCGTCGTCGTCGTCGTCGTCGTCGTCTTCTCTCAAGGGATCAAAAAACGAAAGAAGACGAAGTTCTGCATCTTCGACGACGACGACGACGACGGGCTCCTCGACTACTAGGCCGCCGCCGGCGCCGCCGTCGGTCAAAAAGACGAGAGCACCGGTAGTGATCGCGCCGCCGTGGGCGCAGATGATCGTCGCCGACGAGGAGACGAGCGCTCTCCTGCGGCGGGCGTCATGGGTGTCGTTCGTATGTTCGATATAGGAGAGAAGAGAGGTAAAGGAGCAGCATGTCGTCGTCGCTTCTTTTTTTTTTTTCTCTCTCTCTCTCTCTCTCTCTCTCCTAGAAGACGTGGACCTGCTCTTCCCAGCCGCCCCCGAGCTTGGCGCGCTGCTCGAGGACCGCGGGCTGGCGGTTGGCGAGGGCCTTGGCCGGGGGCGAGTGGGGGTGGCCCATGAGGGACTGAGAGAGGTCGATATTCTGGAAGTACGCCCGGAGGGCACGGGCGGGGGTCGCGTGGGTGATGATCAAAATTGGGTCGACTGAAGCCTCGATGTCGAGGATGCAGGCTTCGAGCCTGGAGACGAGGTCGGCGTAGGACTCGCCGCCGTCGCTCCGATCTTTGAAGGCGCGGTTCGCGGGCAGCGCGTCGTCGTCCTCGAAGTGCGTGCCGATGTGGGCGGAGATCGACTCGCGCTGATGGGGCCCCAACAACAGGGGATTGAGCGCGGAGGTGTGGAGAACCTTCACCAGGTCGGGCCTGACGTTCTGTATGGTGGTCGCGGCGTTGATCGCGGGCGCGAGCGTCGAGGTGAGAATCTGGAGGCGCGACTGGCCGCGGTCGCTCTGGGAGAGTGCGCACGAGGAGCGATGCTGGCCCCACCACCACTCGGAGAGGCGGGTGGCGAACTCGGCGTCGAGGGAGGAGTCGTCGCTTTCGCCGCCCTGATCGTACTCTGGTTCCTCGCCCTGGGGCGCGAGCGCGGTAAGATAAACGGGCCGATCGTCCGAGTGGATCGCCATCAGATAGGGTACGAGGGTCCTCGAGAGTTTGCCGAAGCAAAGGTGGGCCGTCACCTTGGAGCTGAAGTTAAATAGCTTGACGTAAGAACCCTCGTCGTCGCCGACGGTCTCGTACCGTCTCTCGTACACCGCGATGCGCTCGCGGAGGTCCTCGAGCGCGGCGTCAAAGCTCATGCCCCGGAAGTCGGGGCTCGACATCACCTTGTTCCGCATGTTCGCCTCGAGCACCACCCTGTCGTCGCACAGGCTCTCGACGAAGACCACCTGGAGCGCGGGCCGTCCGCCCCGCGACCGCGCGCCGCTCCACGCGCGGCACTTCCCGAGGATTGCCTCGCGCCGCTTTCGCGTGCTGTTCGTCGCGTCGAACAGACCCACCTCTCCGCCGCCATCCAGCCACGCCAGAAGATCGTCCAGAGCGTGCATCGCCAGCGCCTCGCGGAACGCCGCGTTGCTTTCGTCCGTGTCGGCAAAAAACGATGCGTGCGCGTTCGATATGCGACCATCGCTTTCGGTCGCCGACATGCGCCGATATTGACCCACGTTGAAGCTCCGCACGCTCAACCCGGTCCACCGGAGAAACGAGTACAACTTGCTTGATATCACGCTCTTCCCGCGCGCAGGCATTCCCACCAGCACCACCACCAGCTTCTGGGGGGCCGACGTCAGCTTCGACCGCGCGCTCAAGGACGCCACGTCCTTCAGCCTCTCCTGGAGCCCCGCGTTCTCGTAGTATTCGACGCGAGACATCACTCTCAACGAGCAACCTTCACCACCATCAATAATACGAAGCTCTGTGTGCTTACTTGCCTCAAATCCTTTTTACCTCGATCCCAAAAGAGCAACGAATGTTCTTACCTCCACGTCAGCACAATTCTGACCGACCGAGGGTTTCCTTCTGCTCTCAAAATATAAAGATGAATGATCTCCCCCCAGAGAGAATTGAGGGGGTAGGCGAGGGACACACCGCAGCGGCGGATCAGTGACGTTATATACTCTCCGAGCGAGCGAATCGAACCTCGCTTTCACTCGGAGTCCCCCGGGCCACTGTCGCGGCGTTCCGCCTCCTTCCGCACGACGCCGCACGAGGGCCAGCCATGACGGGGAGCCGGTCGACGAGACCAGCAACAACGGGGTGGCGTTTTCGCGTTAGAGTTTGTGCTTGCTTCTTTTTATACGCATAATAATAATTCAAATAATTACCATCGATTGATTTTACCACATCACACTTGAAAGGGCATTTTTCCCACCCGCCAGGGGTCGTCGAATAAAAAAACGAAGCGGCTTCTTGTGACTTGTAGTAGTAGTGTGTCTTGTTGTTGTTCTCGTGTAATATTGCTCAAATAATCTTGCCACAAGCTGCTCGCCCTCTGGCAGACCGGTGGTTTTGTGCGGCTCGGACCAGCCAGCCTGACGGCCCCAAGATGATGCTTCGTGCGCCACTCGGTGTTGGCGTGCGCTGTCGAAGAACCGATGAAAGCGAGGCATATTCCCAGCAGCACATATGGTACGTACGTGTGTTATAGTGAATTGCCCCCCCCCCCGCGGATCCAGGCCCTTCTTCTGTCGGCGTGATTTGATTTTCCTCGGACTAAAAAGCCGAGGGACTTTGATTAGTAGGGGACTGCTGCCTGCGAAGAGGAAACGAGCCGCTGCTGCTCCTCTCTGTCTCCGCGCCGCCCGGAGAGCGCAGACCAAAAGAAGAACCTTAAGGTAGGTAGGTAGGTAGGTAGGTACCCAGAGCTTAATATGCTAAGAAGGAGGCCTCGCGCGAGCAGAGCAGCGATTGGAGTAAAATCCTCCTAATTATTATCTCAGGATGTGGCCGTGAGGCACCAGTCCGCGTTGCAGAGCTCGCGGTAGCCGCAATCGCCCTGCGCGCCCTTGTTCCCGCGGCCGTCGCTCGAGGAGTAGCCGTCGAAGCAGTCGCAGATTCCCGTAGAGGTGTCGCAGATCCCGCGATTCGAGCATTCGACCTCTTCGGTGGTCCCCGCGACCGAGGTGTAGTCGGAGTCGAGGGTGGTGCCGTCGGTCGCGATCGTGACGACGCCGGTCGTTCCGGTGGCCGAGTCGTAGAGGTCGGCGACGTCGGCGGTAATGGCCGGGAGGTCGCCGTGCTCTGTGATGAACTGGACCGAGATGATGTTGGGCGTCGAGGTCGAGGACGCGAGGCATGCCGATTCCCCGGACCCAAAGGCGACCTCGAGGTTAGTGATGGTAGAGAGCGCTTCGAGGGCCGCTTCGACGTCCGCCGCGGTCGCGTTGGAAAGGATCGCCGAGGTCTCGTCTCGTCGGAACGCGAGTTTAAAGTATCCCGAGTCGGCCGCGCACTGGATGAGCTGCAGCTCGTTCGCCTGACCGTAGGTGCCCGGGTCGTCGCCCGTCGGGCACGTCCGGAGCGAACAGTCGTAGCCGGTCCAGCCGTCGTCGCACGCGCACCCGAAAACCCGATGCGCATCCCAGGTGAGAGGGTTGTTGACGTCGATCCCATACGTCACGTCGGTTTCGTCGCCGTTGGCCGTCGCGAGCCTCGAGAGCTCGTACATCGACGCGCACCGTCCGTTGCCGCCGCACGCGGTCACCGCGGAGCCCGTCGGGCACGCGAGGTACTGGCACGCCATACCAAAAAACTGGGCTCCGCACGTACAGAACCCCGTCGACGTGTCGCACGCGCCGCCGTTCGAGCACTCGACGAGATCGTCGTGGCCAGCGTTTTCTGCGCTCGGGTACGAGAACCAACTCAACCCGACGGGACACTGCCGCAGGCTGCAGTCGGCGCCGTACCACCCCTTGGCGCACGAGCACCGGTACGTCTCGTCGTCGTCGCACACGCCGTTGGAGCTGCACGCGACCTCGCCCGGACACGTCGTCACGCTCGTCTCGGGATACCCGCAGTCGCCGCGCGTTCCCGGGTTCCCGTACCCGTCGCTCGACGAGTAAACGTCGTTGTTCGTCGTCGTGCACGTGCACGTCGCCGTAAAGGCGTCGCACACCCCGCGGTTCGAGCATTGGTCGTCCTCCTTGGTCCCCTTGATCGAGACGTGCTTCGTGCCCATCTCGTCGCCAACTTCGGTCGTTCCGTCGGCGAAAACTTCGACCGTCCCCGCCAGCGCGTCCGCGCTCGGCTTCAACGGCGCCAACGACCCAAAGTTCTGCGTGAACTCGATCTTTACCAAATTCGTGCTGTCCGACTGGCACACGGTGCCGTTGTCGGCGGCCGTGAAGCTGACCGACACCTCGGCGATCGACTCGGTCGCCTCGAGCGCAGCTTTGACGCCCGCCTCGCGAAATCCCGCGCGAATCGTTCCGCTTATCTTGCCGTCGAAGATCAAAGCAAAAGACCCCCCCGTCGCCATGCACTTGAGAATCTGCACCTCGTTCACCTGGCCGGTCGTGAGCGGATCGTCGCCCGAAGGACACCGCCGCTTCCCGCAGTTGTAGCTCGTGTACGGCTCGTCGCACGCGCATCCGTAAACTTTTCTCGCGTCCCACGGCGTCTCGTACGAAAACTGCTCCGAATAGTCGCTGTAGTGCGACAACGCGAACGACCTCATCGCGAGGCACTTCCCCTTGTTGTAGCAGCTCGTGTCGCAGCTCGTTCGCTCGCACGCCTTCCCCTGGTACCCCGACATGCACTCGCACTCGCCGGTCGTCCGGTCGCACAATCCGCGGTTCGAGCACTCCGCCTTGGCGTGCGCCGTGTCGTCCGCCGTCGCGTAGTCTGTCCAAGCGTAGTCGAAAGGACAAGTCCGGACCGAGCAATCGCCACCCGTGTAGCCGCTCAAACAATTGCACCGACCGTACTTGTCGCACTGGCCCTTGTTGCTGCAAGCGTTCGGGCATTGCGCGACGACCACCCCTGCGACCCACCACCACGCCACCTTCGCCATCATTCTGCTGCTGCTGCTGCTGCTACTACTACAGACAACATCATCCGCTACTTGACTTGAGAGATCCAGGATTAAATCTAGGGAAAGAAAGTACGTACTACAAGGATGATGAACTACTACTTACTAGGATGCTGTGTGTGTGTGAAACCGTCGGTCGTCGTCGTCCTGTCCTCGAGGGTACAATAAGTGGCTTTTGCTTGTTGTTGGGAAGAATCTTTAACAACCGTGAGTGAGGGCGCGCTGCTGCTGCTGCTGATAGCGCGCGCTCGGGTCGTCGTCCTCCTCGGCTTTGTCGTCGTCGTCGTCGTTGCCCAACGCGACATGGTCGCACACACCAAAAGAGAGACAGAGCACGGAGCGAAGAAGTTCTTCTTCAAGACTCGCTCTTACGCCGCCGCAGTCTCGTCCTCCCGTCTCGTTTGTCTTGAAGAAAGCACCAAGTAAGTAGTCGTGGTGGTGGTGCCTTTTCTACTACTCTAGGTGTCGTCGGAAAACACTTCCATGGACGTCAATTCGGGACCTCCGCCTTGATCGCCGGATCCGGCACAGATGAAGAGCGCGTCATCGTAGGCGATCGCAAAAGTTCCGTGGCGGTTGTCGTTGAGTTCGGCGAGGACGGTCCACGTGTCCGTAAGAGGATCGTACATTTCTGTCGAGCCGTGCGCGTCGTCTTGGTCCGACTCGCCACCGATGACGATAAGCTTGGAGAAGAAGGCGACGGCGGCGACACCGGCGCGGGGGGTTGGGAGCGGATTCTCGAGCGTGATCCAGAGGTCTGCGAGGAAATCGTAGACGTCGACTTGGGGCGTGAGTAGTGAAAAAACATTGACTTCAGAGCGGCGGCCGCCGGCGAAGTAGAGCTTGTCGCCGACGACGACGGCGCTCGCGTGGTCCCTCGCGTGCGCGGGTTCGTTTTCGATGGCGGTCCAAATCTCCGTGCTCGGGTCGAAGACGTCGAACAAGGTAACCGTTCCGTTGGTATGTCCGTTCTTGATGCCGCCGACGACGTAGACGAGGTCGTTATAGAGCACGGCGCCGCCGGCGCCGCGGCGCCGGTCGACGTCGGGTATTGTCGGACCCTCCGTGAACGAATCCGTCGCCGGATCGTAGTACAAGATGTACTCGAGCGGGTCTTCGTCGGGCCACAGTTCCGTGAAGGCGTTGGGGAGGAGAATGCGGCCGTCGTTCAGCGCGACGGCTTGGAAGTGGTGGATGTTGTCGAGCTCGGCACCGTCCGACCATTCGTCGGTCGCTGGATCGTAAATGTTGGTCGGTCTCACGCCTCGACCACCCATCAGATAGAACTTGCCGCCGGCCTCGACGAATCCGCACTCGTGTCGCGCGTCTACTTGGTCCGCGTATTCGGTCAACGTCCAGGAATACGTCGACAAATCGGGAGCGAAGACCGTCGTCGGCGTCGAGGTCGCTCGCGTCTCGTTGTTTATGCGAAAGTACACTTCCAGTCCCTCCCCAATCTGCGCTTCCGCGTAGAGCGTGTAGAGCACGCCAGCTTGCAACGCGTGATCGTCGACGCCTGGCGCCTGGAACACTCCGTCTATGTCTTCGTAGAGCGAGAACGGCGGCGTCGCCTCGGTAATCGAGACCACGATTTCGTCGCCTAAGCTCAACTCCATCACGACCTCGGTGATCTCGTCGGTGTTGTTGGTGATCGCCACCACGTTCACGCTCTCGAGGTCCACCGAATCCTCCAACACAACGAGCTGCTCGAATGAGGAATCCTCCAATACTCCCACGACGGGCTGGGTAGGCTGTGACACATCCACAAACTCGAACCCAACGACGTTTGGCACTGCTCTGGCGCTGGGCGCCACCAAGCTGAGCACCAGCCAACACCGCCACCACATCATCTTCTCCGAGATTCTATCAACGATATCGCGAAATATTAGTGTAATTCGTGATGCTTCTCATCAACATCTTCTACTTTTCTGCAAAGTTCTACAAAAATTGCAGGGGTCTCCGTCTGCGTTGGAAAACATATAATCAATTTCTTGGAGGCGCAGAAGGAAAGGTTGGTAACGAGATGGTTGTCAGTCAAATCGCGGTCTCAGAGCCGCATGGCGACAGGCGTCAACCTCCCCCGACGCTCCTTTTTCTGCGCCCCTCGTCTCTCGGCCGCGTGACTTCTGATCTCACGCGCCACGGCGCGTGGTGGGACCAGCCTACGCCCCATATGCAATGGGCTGGCCTATAGTTAGCTAGTTAGCTAGCTAGTTAGTTAGTTAGTTATGGGAGGCCACGACGAAGAGCGCGGGCGCTGCGGCGAGGACTTGGGTACCGACATCGCCGCGGCCAGCGACGAGGCGACGACAAGTGGCACCACCAGTCGAAAGCGAAGTACTTGGCGGAGGGCAACACCATCGCTTTGAGCGGGGGGGGAAGGAACGCGAGCCAGCGGCGGCTCCGCATTGGCCCCGCGGCAAGCTGCCTCGTCTCGTCATGACCGTCTTATCCATAAAGTGCGAGGGGGTCGGCTCGGCGGAGACCGAGCTCTTCTTCACCTGCGACTCCAACCCGGACTCCGCCATCTGGGGGGGGATAAGACGATTGTCCGGCATAAGACCTTCCTCCGTAGCATGGGCGAGGATTCAAATCTGTCCCGTTATTACCTCAATACCGCGGCACCGTCAAGGGTCGTAAACACCTAGCACCACAGCGGTAACGGCGACGTTGGCGCCGGCGAGATTGAGAGAACATGCAGCGCCAGTTGACCTGGCTCGCGTGGAGGCGGCGGCTCAGCACTGTCCTCCCCTACGGCACCCGCGGTGGACACTGCGGCTGCGCCCGCATCTGCTGCCGCTCCGCCTCGCCTGCGTTTAATGATTCCGTCTGGGCTCCGTGCGGAGGCCTCCGGCGGCGACGGTTGAGTCGATTGCGTGCGCCCGAGTTCTTCGTGCGTTGCATGGGGCCTGGCGGCAGCGTTTTGGCATTCTTGAAGATCTAGGACTACTCCCGCGCACGGCAGATGTTATGCTGGCTCAATGGAACGGCCACGTTGGAAGAAAGAAAGAAAGAAAGAAAGAAGGAAAGAAAGAAAGAAAGAAAGAAAGAAAGAAAGAAAGAAAGAAAGAACCCGCGCTGGTGCAACGACGGGGCTGCACTGAGGGACTCGCAAAAATCAGCCCACGCTGCTGCTGCTGCTTTTGCCAATGGACACAGCCATGGAAAGAGATAACGCGTCAAGAGTGACTGAGTTAGGCGCTGCGGGGGATTTCCCGGATGCGCGAGGTCTTTCGAGTGTGGCGTCCATGAATCTCCGCGACGAAGTGACGCGTTTTCTTGCTTCAGTACATCAAGCAATGTCGAAATTAAACAATCTCAAACCGTATTTATTTAACCTGGACGGACTCATGAAGTCAACCGCGGCAACGAGGTGTTCTCTACGCTCGATGACGTAGCGCGAGGCGACGTCTCTGCGCAACGAAGACGTCGTCGGAGCGGCGCACTTCGGTCGGTTTAAGAACTTGACAAAAGATCAGAATTATTTCTATTTTTTCGATCCGTTCGAGTTGAGGCAATTCGCCGTTTCTGTAGCTTCGTCAACGACGACATGCGGGTCGACTAAACTAAAAATCACCCGACACTAAACACTACCTTATCACGTTCGGAACTCAAGCTTCCGCACCTAGGAAGACCACCAGAGCCGAGCCGAAGGTGGGTCTAAGCGCCCCAAGGCACGAAAGGAGCCTGGGCGGGCCCCTATGACAGACAGCCCGGGAGAAGCGGCAGCGATAAAAAACGGCTCCTTAGAAGCGAGTTTGCAACAAGATAACGGCTGCGTTGGACGCGGAAGAGAAACGCCAGCAGCAGAAAGTCTTCGCGGAGGCCTTAGCGTATTGCGAGAAGGAAGGAGTAGGGGCCAAGAAGTGCATGACTGACCACCCATAGTGGATTGAGCTCATCACCTGGAGATAGCTCGACGATAGACTGAAGGAGCGCGTTTTGTCTGCTGAAACAGCCGCGACGCACGCTCGCTCGGACCGGATGTTGCTCACGCCCAAGGAGGAGCAGGCGCCTGTGAAATGGATCGTTGAGAGCAACAAGGCCCGCGCCAAGCTGCGAAGAGAATGGAGTCAAAGTGCGCCACATTTTACTCAATCGTCTACTTCAGAACCGGCGAGCCCCGTTCAACAACGTCGACTAAAAACCCGCCTGCGTGCGGCCATTCGCCCTCGGAAAAATTCTTCATAGGTTTCTTCGCCCGCAACTCGCACCGGATCAGCACGAAGATAAAGCAAAAACGTCGAC
This sequence comes from Chrysophaeum taylorii, assembly GCA_029834535.1. Lineage (NCBI taxonomy): Eukaryota > Pelagophyceae > Pelagomonadales > Pelagomonadaceae > Chrysophaeum > Chrysophaeum taylorii. The sequence continues at coordinate 102,196 of JAQMWT010000563.1, read as the reverse complement.
GGCAAAGCCCCGCCGCGGGCGACGATCGCGGCAACTCGAAGAGAAGGGTCTTCGTCCCGAGGGAGCGCTCTCCAAGTAGTACGACCGTGGACCACGACTCGATGTCCCCGCCACGACCACGCCAGAACATCAACCGAGGAAACCGCGAACGAGAGTCGCGCGAGGGGTCTGCTCGCGTCGCGCGAGGGGTCTGCTCGCGCCGCGCGAGGGGTCTGCTCGCGCGCCGCGGATTCTAGGCGAACGCGTCGACGAGGAACCGCTCGTACATGGCCGTGAAGCGCGCGACGAAGGCTTCGAGGTGAAAGATGTCCTTGGAGCCTTGCTGGATTCGGGGCTCGTAGACGGCGGCCCTGTGGGTGGCCTGGGGCTTGAGCTGACAATCGTTGGCTACGAGCTGTCGTGGTGGGGTCCAAGAACTCCCGCGTTGAGGATCAGAGACACTAACGGACCGCGCTGTGTGCACGTCACCGACACCACCGACGCCCGCCGCTCCTGCCGGGCCCGCGTCGCTCCCGTCCGATGAGTTCCGTTGGACGGCATCACGCGGACTCGCGCGGCACCAGCAGCGGTGGCCGAGGACGACGACGGGGTCGCCGGCGCCAAGTCGAAGTCGTCGTCGTCGTCCTCTAAAGGAAACGCCGTCGACGAGGACGGCGACGCGCCGCACCGGACGATGGCCGAGCTGGACCGGTGGTCGCACTTTTTTTTCGAGGATCGCGCGAAAACATTTTACGAAACGATAGGCCAGCCCAGCGCACGAGGCGTTGTATGATAATCCCAACAAGGGATCCAGAGCGTTTTATTTTCAGAGTACTTACCGCTGATCACGTGCGACTCCCGCTGAGCAGTTGGCCCGTCGTGCGGCGAAGCAGCACCTCGGTCGAGTCAGAGCATCGCGAAAACCGAAGGGCGCGTAGAGAAAAGACGGCGAGATGTGCTCGGACGACGATCGCCGCGCACATCCTGAGCCCCCTGCCATACGAATACACTATGCACGAAATACATAGAAAGTCAGTTAATAGCCCGTGGCGGCGCGATTTGGTTCAGTTGCGAATCGCCATCGCTATATCAGACGACGCAGTTCGGTGCACACGCAAATCGCCGGCTATCGGTCTTGGAGGAGGTCGTCGGAGCCGGTGGCATGTTTGAGGTACTCGGCGATGTGTTCTTGGAATTCGGCGAGACCGAGGTGGTTTTTGAGAAGGTCGTTGTCGGCCTCGAGCTGGGCGATGTCGTGCTCGAGCTCGCCGATCTCGACGCGCGCAAGCTCGAGGTCGACCTGGAGGGCGACGTAGTCGGCGTGGGGGACGGCGTCGCCCGTGTGGCCAACGAGCCGATCGACGCAGAAGTCGACCTCCGCCTCGAGGCGAGAGATGTCGCGAAGCGCTTCCTCGCGGCTCTCGTAGGGGCCGACGCGGTGTGCGCCCGAACAGGAGGTGACGCCGACGTACCACTTGCCCTCGTCTTCCAGGATGCGGTCGGCCGCGTCGCGGCACTCGCAGTCGAGAAGTTGTTGCGCGGCGGCGGGAAGAAGCAGAAGAAGAAAAAGCATGATTTCGAGAATTTCGAGAAAGTTAAGGTTCGTTTTCTGTGGACCTCAACGGCGTCTACCAAGATGAGGAGGGACAGTCCCGCCTCGCGAGCTTCGCCTTTCAGCTCTCACAAGGCGCACCGGCGGCGCCACGGCGGCGGTAGCTAGGACGACGATTTTTGAGCCTGGTGATCGCAGAATTCGCTGTCAATCAATCCTTGGACACTGACGGGCGGAAGCGACGCCCGCGCTGGGGACGTTGTGCTGGCTGCGCCGGCAGAGGCGCGTGGCCTTCGGTCCTCCTCCGCGGGCTGTCCGGCCGCTGACAAGTTGCTAGCCCGTGCCTCGGCAGCGCACCCGTAATGAAGAGGCAGCAAGAGCCTTCTCGATCGCTTCCGAGCGACGGACGGACGACAGCGGGACGGTCGATATGAGGGTTGGTCTTTTGGAGGGACTTTACGAGGGTCGTGACAGCACCACGGGCTCGGCGGGGCACCTTAATTGGTGTTGCGGGGGACCGTGCCTCTGGCTCGCGAGTTGGCAAGATCGGTGCTGGCCCAGTCGAAGAAACGCGCTCTGTTCGCCGAGCGTTCGCCGGACTAGCACGAGAGGCAGGACGTGCGAGTGCGGCGGCCATATGGCCGGTTCAGCCACCTTGGGCCACCTTGGTGGTCCTGCGTGCTCGAAACCCCCACGAGATTTCGGCTCGACACCCCGTCGTCAACGACTAATCACGAAAGACCGCGTAATCACGGCTGCGAAGAGAGTAGTGGTGGCGTCTTTGCACAGATGTCGATGCGTCGTGGCCACGTCGTCGCGTAATGGCCGAACATTTCGTTTCATGGTGAAAGCAGTCGCACGAGTTGAGTGTGTTCGCGGCGTGCTGTGCTGTCGCGTTCGAATTTCTGTGTTGTCCAACAACCAAGTCTACCCTCGAGGTATCAATCCCTTTCACAGATAGGAAGCATCCAAGGAGTACTACGACTAGTTCGTCCTCCTCGATCAGTTGTCTATGATTAGATGATCCAGTCGCAGATGAGAGATCCTGCTGATTTTTTCCAACTCGAGGAGCTCACGCCCTGAATGGGCCTGGCTGCACCGACACGGGCCGTCAACGGACTTCGATTTTTTTCTCTCCGGCGGCTAAGCGAATAAGCACCTCACCTTGGACGATGGGACCGTCGATGGCTCGTGCGCCAGCCACATCGTCTCGGATCGAGGTCGGCCGGATTGAAAGATCCATCTCAACACACCTACTAGTAGGATGGATTGATGATGATGATACGTAATTGCAGTAGTAATAGCAGCAGTCTTCTTTCTTAACGGATCTCGAATGAACAGGGTGGTGGTGGCGGGAATGGGTGTCGTGGCTGGAATCGCGGTGTCGTTGGTGACGCGACGGTTGCTGCTGCGGCGGTTCGCGACCGCGAAGCTCGAGGAGCTTTGGAAGGGGGCGACCGAGACGATGATGATGCCGAGCGAGACGGTCGTGCTCGCGCCCTGCGCGAGCGACGAGGAGTCCCGCGCGTCGTTTCTCCCCCAGGGACCGCCGTGCGAGCTGTGCTTCGCATTGACCGCCTTCGATCCGCCGGGGGTCGAGCGGTCGCGCGAGGAGAATGCGCGGGAGAACGAGAAGATGTGGAAGGAGCTGCGGGGGCTCGAACCCAAGGCTCGTTGGGTCGGGTACGGGTGCGACCTCGACGAGGGGTGGCGCGAGGACGGATTCTTCCTCGAGTTCGATCCCGCGGACGCCGAGGCGGCGCGCGCCCGCATTCTCGAGGTCGCCCGCGCCTTCGACCAGGGCGCGATATACGAGTACTACGCTTATCGAGGGGCGTTTCGACGACGCACGATAGGGGCGAAGCTCGCGATGGACGCCGAGACACCCATGTGCCGGGTCTCTTTTGTAGAAGACCACCCCCTCACGCGCCTCCCGTGGGCCGGGCCCAAAGACGCCCTTTTTTACTAAGTTTTGATGTAGGTCGTCGACTCGTACGCGTACTTTTTGGGCTGGCGGCGGTACCCGCGGTCCTTCTCGCCGTCGACCAGCTCCTTGTCCCATCGCGACCACCTTTCCACGCCGGCCATCTGTGGGGGTAATAAAAGTCACCATCACGAGAAGAAGAAGAAGAAGAAGAAGAAGAAGAAGAAAAGACCGTATTACCTTGCGGGCGATGTGGTGTCGCTTGATGTAGGCGGCGACGGCGTTCGGGAGCATGGCGGCGCAGAGGGCGGTGAGAGCTCCTTTGTGGTCGGCGAGATGTCGTCGGAGCTTGGCTGCCGTGGTCCGTTCCAATTCGGCCGACAAGAGGCCGACGTCTTCGACGACGTGGGCGATGGTGGTCCAACGGCTCCCGAGTTGGGCTCGGAGCCTCGCGTGCTCCTGGGGCCGGCAGACGGTAATGCAAGCGTGGCCGGCGTCCTTGAGCTCGTCGAGATTGAGGCGGAGGAGTTCATCGGGCGAAACCAAAAAGACGAGGTGCATGCGATCGAGGTCAGGGAAGCGCTCGGTAAAGAGGTCGCGGACGCGGGCGAGCGCCGGGAGGTAGTCGAGTATTCGACGTCTGGTGATCTCCCAGGGGTCGACCGTTAGCCAAGCGGAAGACCCAACGGCGGCCCTCGCCATCGCGAGACGGTGTCGCGGCGGGATGATCTCCCGCGGCCGTTGGCGGCACCGTTGCCTTACCTCGGTCGCGTGCTTGGGAACGAGTAGGCCTCCCAAAACCTTAAACGGCGTGCGTTCTTCGAGGAATTGGCGGGCTATAGCAAAGTGGCGGAGGTGCATCTTGTGGATCGGATTGTACTTGCCGCGGCCCACCAGGACGACGTTGGGTCCACTGGTCGCGGCGACGCGCGCGGCGAGCGTAGCGCAGACGGATTCGATTACGGGAACCCCGGATTCGACGACCGGAAGGACGACGCGCTGGCGGCGGCGTCGCGACGGGAGTTTTGACGGAGGGAACAGCTCGATCACGCTCATCTGGAACTCCCGCACGGCGCGTCGCGAGCTCGAACCGCCTGCCTTCTCCATTCTCATCACCGCCGAGATCGCTTTGGGGTCCTTCGCAACGAGGAGTCGGTGAATCTGGCGCGCGTCCGTCTCGCTCAAAACTTCGTCGGTCACGAGACGTCTCGTCGCTTCCCCGACGCTCACCCCGAGCTCCCGCACGAACACCTCGTCCGTCTCCCCGACCGCCCGCAGCTCGGGGAGAGACTGAGAGGAGCTTAAGCCGCCGCTACGCATGATCAGGGTAACTAAGGGTCTTCTGCTTCTGTTCCTGTTGCTGCGAAGGGGTTCGTCCTTGAACTGCGGGGGTCATCCGATGATGATCCTCCTCCCTTTCCGCCCACCACCAGGGTGTCGTCGTCGTCGTCGTCGTCGTCGTCGTCGTCGTCGTAGGCTTTGGCTGGGGACGAAGAGGAGGCGACCGCCTTGGCCGCCACCGCGTAGGCCTCGCGCCAGGCCGCGTTCGCGTCCTCCTCGAGGTGGTCGGATTTTCCCCCTTTCGAGGATGAAGAGATATCGTCGTCGTCGTCGTCGGCGAATCGGTCGAGTCTCCAGAAGTTGGCGACGAGGAGCATCAAGACCGCCACCGCGAGGAGCGTGGACCGGAACATGCGCCGCAGACCGGCGATGCTTGCGAGCCAACCGGCGACCGAGTAGCCGATCGCCCGACCGGCATAAAAGGCGGCAAAGAAGGACCCCTGGCCCGTGGCCCGGAGATGGGGCTGGTGGCGCAGGAGGACATCGTTGACGTAGGTGCAGCAGGGACCCCAGAAAAGAGCGATGGTGAGGGCGTGGAAGGGCTCGACGGCCAGCACCAAGTACGGGTTGTGGAGGACGGAGTAGGAGACGACGCGGACCAGATAGGCCACCGATGTCGCGGCCAATATCCAGCGCATTCCAACTCTGTGGTAGATGCGGTCGCTCCAGTTGAAGAGGGGAATCTCGACCACGGACGCGAGAGCGTACATCGCTCCGACGAGCGCAGAAGACCCTCCCAGCTGAATAACCCAGAGCGCGAGATAGCCATCAATGGTCGAAAACAAGTAGCCCGTGCACAGAATGATCGAAAGAAAGGGCAGCATCAAGACGTTGTGGACGCGGAGTATATCACCCCACGAAGGCGCCTGCTTGGCCGCGACGACGAACGACTCGAACGGATAAAAAGAGAGCAAAACGAGCGCGATCAGCCCCATAAACGCGAGGACGTAGAACAACACCTCGTACCCGTACGCGTCCATCAACCATCCGTCCCCAAAGCAAAACAAGGCCCACGCGATGGCCGCGAACAATCTCTGTCTCGAGTAGTCCTCGCGCCCCGCGGCTTTCACGAGCTGAACGGTCACGTTGTCGGTCATCGGCAACACCGGTCCCCACGCAATCTGGGCAATGATGCCGACCACAGCCGTATACAAAAAATTCGTCGAAAAGATAAGGGCGCAAGTGAACGCGACGAAGAACGTGAACCCCGTGAGCGCCACGTTCCGGTGACACGCGTACCGGTCAGCAAAGGCAGTCAACATCTGGCCGCTCACCGCGTTGCATACCGTCATTGCCGTCAACAGACCCCCGATCATTGCCTCGCTCATGCCGCGTTCCGACAGGACGTACGCAGCGAACGGCTCCCACGAAGCGTCCGCGGCGAACACGCAAAAGTACACCCCCTTGGCCAGCACCAGCGTCGCGGCGTGCGACGCCGCCTCGATCTCCTTCTTTATCTGCTGACCCCTCGGACCATCATCCTCCACGTCCAACAGCCGCGCCTCCTCCTCCATCGGTCGGCGTCACTCAACTTAAGTTACCACCTTCCGATGACGTAAGATCACCCTTTTCACAAGGGTACACCCATGGTGGCCCCTACAAAACTGACACAAACTAACGGATCTCAAATTTTCCAAAACACGAAAAACCGTTGGGTCTGGTAAAATCGCCACGGTGGGTGACTGACTGACTGACTGACCCCAAGCCACGTCTTCGCAGGACAACCCGGGTTGTTTGCTGCTGCTTGGTCCACCTCCACCGATCGACGACTTTTGACACGGCGTGTCCTCGAAAAAGGCCAAGCTCGGATGGTGCGTTACGCAAAGATCGTGTAGTGCTGATTAGAGGCTCCTCCAAAACGGTAGTAGTCAGAGGCGGTTCAACGTTGTACGTCTGGCAAAAAATAACAACAAACAGCGGTGACCCATTATTTTTAAAATACTACACGCTCGTCGTATAGAAACACCGAAGCGGTCGTCGCATTGGCTCGTCGCGAGTCTGCTGCATCGGCCTGCGTGCCACCGCGCAACATACCTGCCACATTATTCTGGCTGTTTCGGGTGATGGCCGCCGCCGCCACCCGGCGCCTCTTCACACAATGTGACATTGAAAATATTCGATAGTGTTCATGGCGCCACCGTTCGTTCGTTCGTTCGTTCGTTCGTTCATCAACGACTGCAACCTCGTGGGAAGTTACCCCACTTTAGTAGTAGTGTTCTGCGCTCTCGTCTTGGCGGAAAGAAAACTGACGTCGAACGGCGGCAAACATCCCCGGTGATGGCGACCTTCTCCGCAGTCTTTGCTTTGCTCTGGCGCTGACGAGACCTGCAATGTGCGCACGCGGAAATAGAGGCTTTGACGGCGGCGGCTTCGACGACGGCGCGCTCGACCTCCTCCTCGACCATTACAAAATTAGCGTCGTATGGAGCGGCAGAACGTGTATTCGTGCTGCGTAGACCCGCACTGGTAAAGAAGGTATCCCGGGGCAATCGCTGACGACGAGATCCGTGTTTGCGGTTCGTTTAGCACAGCGCTCAGGACGTGGGCAAAGAGGTGACAATCAAAAGCACGGTTTTTGAAAAGACACCAGAGTCACCAGGCCATGCGAATGAAGTCACCGTAACATGGTCTGGTCAATAATAATATACTCTCGCGAGGTCCATTGGCACAGCATGACGCCGCCAGACGACTCCACCAATCTCGATATTATCAGTTTTCAAAAGGCAGCGTGGGGCATCAAGCTCAACGCCATGTGCTTTGCACGTCTAGCTCGTCGAAAAGGTCGTGATGACTGACTAATCACGTGCTAGGGAGATCTCGCTCGGGAAATCCGCTCGAGACCTGTGCGATAGACAGATCTATGGCACGCCCACTTTTTTTGGGGTATCATATTTTCGACGATAACCCGCACTGCGACGTGCTTTGCTACCCTACGAACTGCTTTGGTGCCGTGGAGCCGGTTGCGAGTGGCGCGGCGGAAGCAACTACACAGCGGGACAGGGTTTTGCGATCGATGACATTAGGCACAGCGTGAGTTGACAACCAAGCGACGTTGACGCGCGCGGTCGGAGTTTTTTGCACGACGCTACTTTTGAAACTTGGCCACCACCACCGATCTCTATGTGATAAGTCTTTAGAGCCCATAACCCCCATGTGAAAGACGTCTTCTGGTGCAAAAAAAAAAACGAGCAATAGGAAAGTAGAGGTGTATGCGTGCGGCCAGTGCCGGAGAGAAGCAACCCACGACCCGACAAGATACGACCTCGGCAAACTCCAAACGACGCCAACGGTGACACCGCCGATTTCGGTCTCCGCTACAGCCTTCCACGCGAAGTGGCCAACCTCACGCTGCATGCACGGCTCGTCCTCTCCGTGATAAAATGGCGGACGCACATTTCGTAGGGTACTACTCAAGTATCGGCTACTCCGAATACTCAGGCGACGCCAAAACTCAAACCCAATGACTTCCTCGGGCTATGTTACATCCTTCTAACAAACGACCAGTGCCCGACAACCCGCGGATGTCGCCGCACGTCTAGATTAAGAGTGCACTGCATTTCCTCATAGACAAAACCGCGCCGTCCTGCACGACGCGTCTTGGACGTCCGACTGAAAACGTCCTTTTCTTACGGACGCTGGCGGCGGTCCAAGCGCTTTCTTTCGCCACTATGCCCGAACCGTAACAAACATCGGGTGATGACGAGGACCAACCGCCTCCACTGACGTCCACCGTCTTCGGTGCCTGCTGCAAGCCGCACTTCCACGGCGTCCTCCAACGTAGTACGAGATGGACCTATCCATTACGAACGAAAAAAAAATCGTCTCGAGAACCAAAGTGTCGGCAAGAAGCGATTGCGCACGAGCGACATCAAATCTTCTTCGATGCGCGTGGCCCAAACCATGCTCCAGAAGAGACGTTATGCGCTGTACTATCGAGAGACGGGCTGGAAACAGAAGAAAGATGCCTTCGTCCACCACACTCGCGCGGACCTTGAGAGCTATAACATGACACTTCGCGCACGCAGAAGAGCGCGTTCCTGTACGGAAATTATTATTTATTCCCAGTCCTCGCTGAAGCGCAACTTCAGCCATCGTGGGTGGGTCTACCCCAGTTTGTTTCGGGCGACGTCGCTCGCTTCCAACGCCGACAATGCTACCCTTCGCCTGCGAACGGGCGGCCTCGTCGTGTGCAACAGCCTGCTCGACCGGTGATGGTGCGACGAGTCCGTGCTACACGCGGCTCGAGCCCGCCACCCACCACCGACGGCATCCCCTGTATAGGTTTTTTTGCCAGGACCTCGTGTTTCGCTTGTGTTGCTCTTCTGCATCTCGATATGTCCGGCGGGACGAGAAGATTGCCTTGATACGAGGGATGCACGCGGGTCTCGTGTTGAAGAGCTTGATCGCCGTCGGCGGGCCAGTCGTCCACCGGTTCGAGAATGAATGGGTGATGTGGTTCCACGGGCGCACAGGCGAGGAGAGCGTCGAGCTGCCCGCGCTGACGTCGGGTCGGATTAGCATGGCCACTTCTCCAGATGGCCTCGAGTGGACGCAAATCGGGGTCGCTCTCGAGGCGAGCGAGGATTGGTGGGCCTTTGATAGCGCACACGTGGGCCTCGGGGACGTCGTGCCGTTTGCGAACGGAGAGTGGCGCGGACCGCTGGCGATGTACTACTGGGGTGGTCCGAACGCCGCGACGGAGTTGAGGTCGCTCGGCATCGATCGCGACGGCAGCGTCCCTGCTATGGATCTCCGCGTGGGACTCGCCGGTAGCCAGGACGGTCGCAAGTGGGCGCGTATAGAGGGCGACGAGGCGACGGGCGAGATCCTCGGTCCTGACGACGGGGAAGCCTACTTGGGTTGGCCGAACGTGTTATTTGTCGACGGGACGAGGGTTTTGTGGTACCAGGCGCTCGACCGGGAGACCAAGCAGCACGTCATTGGTCGCGCGGTCTCGAGCGATGGCGTGCGCTTTCGGAAGGAGGGACCGGTCTTCCGCGGCGCCGGTACTTTCGACGCGAAAGGCGTCTCGCGACGTTGCGTGAGGCAGGACGGCGACCGCCTCAAGATGTGGTACGAGGGCCTCGGTGAGGCCGGCCACGCGATCGGCCTCGCGACGAGCGACGATAAGGGCTGCACCTGGACGACGCTCGAGGACCCCGTGTTTACGCCGAGCGGGGACGAGGGCGCCTGGGACGCGGGCGTCGTTTCCGCGCCATACGTCCTCACCACGCCCGAGGGTCTCCGCATGTACTACGTCGGGGCCTCCAAGGCGCAACCAAAAAGCATGGCGATCGGCGCCGCCGACTCGGCGGACGGCGGCCTCACCTGGACCCGCGTGCGAACCCCTTACGCGCAAGTAAGTAAGTAAGTAATAAAGGGATGAGGCGTGGTTGATTGATGATGGTACGTCGTCGTCGTCGTGAAGACAAAATCAACGAGACGGGGTTTTAAACCCCCGCCACGATGGCGACAACAGCAACGTTACTATTGTTCGGGCGCGCGAATCACCGTTGGCACGCACCACACCATTGATGTGCGGGTCGTGACGATGACGATGGTGGTGAGGGGTGTCGAAGGACAGAAAACAACGCGACGCGCGCACTAGAGACAGACAGACAGACAGAGAGACAGACAGACAGGCAATCAACCACCAATCGCGCGGGAGGACACAACTGAGGTGACGTTGGTCGCACGTGGAATTTTTTTCAACTATCCGGCCACAAATTTCAACAGACGGCGGCGCTGTCGTCGTCCTGCTTGTCCTCGTCGGGGACCGCGCCGTGCGGGACGAGGACCTCGGCGATCTTGTCCATGAGGGATTCCTTTTGGGGTGGTGGTGGTTTGGGGGCCTCGGGGTGGCGGTAGTGCTTGAGCACGGGGTTATGCACGAGCGTGTAGGCTAAATGCCAGCGCTTGGCGGCTCGCGTTCGGCGCGGCGCGTCCTGTAGCGCCTCCGCGGCCACGTGCACGATGGGGTTGTGGTGACGGTGGTGCGACCAGACGGTCGCGACAAAGGCCTTGTGGGCCGTGTCGAAGGACTTGAACTGGCCCGGGAGCACGGTCTCGTCGAGGAGGGCGACGGCGGCGCAGACGTAGATGATGTAATAACAGGCGCGCAGCAAGGCGACGGTGGCGCCGATGATGAAATTGTATGCCGTCCAGCCGATGTCGCAGAGCATGAAGGGAGTGTGGCGTTTGATGAAGTGGCCGTCAGAAGCGTACTTGTGGAAGAGGTAGGGCTGGAGGATGTAAGACTTAATTACGAAAGAAATCGCGTAGGAGTAAAAGTAGTAGCGATAACTCCACCAAATGTTGCGGAGCTCGTCGTTGGCAAAAACGAAGACGACGACGGCGACGATAAAGGTCATCAGCAGGTAGCCAATCGCGACGATGCTGACCGTGGCGCCAAACAAGGCGGTCGCCGCGCCGACGGTAGCTTGGGTTTCGTCGTCGGATTTCCCGTCTTCGCGACGATTCGCCCCGCTCGACACCTCCCTCGCGGCCTTGTCGAAGCGCGGGACGATTTGAGAAGCGACGAAGAGCATCGGGATCAACGCGACGCCCGCGCCGGACCACCAGGACGCGTTCCAGTCGCGCTCGATTTCCCTCAGCTTGTGGGACGCGCTGTCTAGAATGTCGATCGCGTCGTCGAAGTCGAAGTCCTCGAGGCGGCGGCGGCGGCTGCCCGACGCTCCCGACAAGAAGCGTTTGAGTTCGTCCGAAACGTTGTCGAGGTCGTTCGCCGTCTTGCGGAAAATTCTGAATTTCGTCGAAAAAAAGAGCGCCGCGAGGACGATAAGGACGAGGACCGCGATGCCGGCGGATACGTAGACGATGGGGGGTCGCGAGTTCACGAGAAACATTTCGAACCAGGTCCCCCGAGGTCCTCGGATCATCTTCATCGCCGTCTGCTTCAACGACGACCGCGGCGGTGGTGGGGCCGCCGCCTCCTCAGCTTCCTCCTCCTCGCGTTGCTTCACGACGGTGAAGAGCTCGCGGAGCGTCGCGTTCTTGGGGACGCTCACGGTCATCGGTTCGAGTCCCGTTTTCGGCGCGGGAAGGAGGGTCACTCTTTCCCGAGATGAATTTTTTTTCGCCGCCGCCGCCGCCGCCGCTTCGGATGCAGAAGAAATTCGCATCTTCGTGTAGGCGACCCGTGCCTTCCGGAGCTCCTTGTCGTGCTGGACGAGCCTCGCGGGCAGCTTGTCGTCGAAATCGAGGGCAAAAATCGTGTTCGAGACAAAGAGAACCGCGTACCCCGCGCACCCCACCATAATAAAGGTTCCCATGTAGGCGTCTCCAGTCACGGAAAAGTCGACCCCGAGCAGCGCACATCCGAGGGCGCACAAAACCGCCGAAACCACGCACTCGTTTCTGGTCGACGTGCTCCGGTTCCCCGCCATCGTTATTTGGTACGCGACGGAGATCGGAACGCACACCATCACGTACACCAGCACGCTGATGGTCGTCGACCAGTCCTCGTTGTACTCGGATTCGCTCTCGATGCGTCCGTTCACGCGCGTATACATGCGGTACGCGGTAATCACGGCCGTATACAGCGCGACGGTGTGAAGCCCCCAGCTCCGACACATGCCTCGCACGTGGTCGGCCGACAGAAACTCGGAGACCCAGGCCTTCGCGATGCTAGCATATTTCTTGCTTTGCTCCCACCACACCGCGGCCTTGGCTTTTATTATTCTGTCCCACTCCTCTTCTCTTCGGGACACTGGGACCATCGCCTCGGGGGCGGCCATCCTTTTGTATTGTGCAGTAATAATTTATTTATTTATTTCTACCTCCAAAAGATTTTTCATTTTTTTATCACCAATCAAAAGGTGAGAGAGAAGAAGATTCCTCCTAATCCTTACCCGTATTGTGTTCGCGGCGGCGGTTCGAAGACTATTATTATGTCTGTTGGCGCGCGGCTCAAGCGCAAGTTCGTCGGTTTCGGGACCTTCGAGGGCGAGGTGATCGAGCGGATCGGGGACGATAAGGTCCGGATCGCCTGGGACGACGGCTCGGACTCCGTGATGAAGTCGACGAGGGCCCGAAAATTCGTCGTTTTCAACAACAACGACGACGACGACGACTCGATCGACGAAGAAAAAAAAGAAGAAGAAGAAGAACCACCGATCCGGCGAAAGCTCGCCGTGCAGCTCAATTCGCGTGCGCCCAAGCGAACTGTCTTCCAGTTTTCGGGGGATTCCTTTTCCCGCGGGACCCACGAAATGTCGCTCGAGAACCCACCCTTCGTCCTCGTGCCGCCCCTCCAAGGCATGCGCGTCACTTTCCACGTCGACGACGACGCGACATCCTTCGACGACATCACCAACGCCGCCATCTCCACGACGACCGCCACCACCCGCGTCTTCGAGTGGGAAGCCCCCGGTGGGTTATTTTCCCTCAGCTTCAACGCCCGACGGTCCGAGGGGTCCTGGCTCCTCCAGCTCAAGCGCGCCACTGTAACGCTTTTGTAACGACGACGTGACACTTTCATAATTTCGACGTGAGCTCGGGGACGGCCGTGAAGAGATCTGCCACCAATCCGTAGTCGGCGACCTGGAATATGGGGGCCTCGGCATCCTTGTTGATCGCGACGATCGTCTTGGAGTCTTTCATCCCGGAGAGGTGCTGGATCGCGCCGCTGATGCCCACGGCCACATAGAGGTCCGGAGCCACCACTTTGCCCGTCTGACCAACCTGAAGCTCGTTCGGGACCATGCCGGCGTCGACGGCCGCGCGGGACGCGCCCACGGCCGCGCCTAGTTTATCGGCGAGTTCGTCCAGCAGCTTAAAATTTTCCCCCGACTTCATTCCCCGTCCGCCGGACACCACCGCCTTGGCAGACGTGAGCTCGGGCTTGTCGCCCGAGCCGCCCGAGCTCGAACCCAGCACCGTCGCGGGCATCTCGGGGATGTCGACCGGTTCGACCGGCGCTTCTTCTTCGTCTCCGCGCGCCCCGGCCTTGTCGAAGGCCGTCGCGCGCACAGTCAAAACCTTGAGGAGACCCGCCGCCCGCACCGTCGCGAGGGCGTTCCCGGCGTACATGGGCCGCACGAACGTGGACTCGTCCAGGACCTCGACCACGTCGGTTACGGGCGAAACGTCTAACGCCGCTGCCAGCCGAGGACACAGACTCTTCGAGCGGTTCGAGCTCGGCGCGAGGACGTGGGTGAACCCGCCGCTCTTCGCGTACTCCGCGACCCCCCGCGCCAACGGACTTTCTCCGCACGTCTTCACGCTCCCGACGCTCGCCACCTTGGCCGCCTCCAACGCGGCCCCCTCCGACCCAAGCACCAGCACGGTGCACTCATCCGCGAGTTTCTGAGCGGCCGTCACGGCGGCGAGCGTCCCGGGGGTCAGCTTGCTTCCCTCGTGCTCCGCAATTACCAAAGTCGACGCCAGCCGCCGACCAACTGCCCGCAACATTTATTTATTTGGCTCCTGTGATTTTCCAGCTGCGTCGTCGTCGTCGTCGTAGGGGATGTTGCATTAATAGTAACCCCTTGCTTGCGTGTTTAGGGTGTTGTCTTGTGTTGTCTTGTCTTGTCTTGTCCCCCGGGTAAGTAATTATAAGCAATGTTTGGGGCTTGGTTTATTGTTTTTTTCGATCTTTCGGCCGCCGCCCCTGGCGTCGGTTTCTGGGGCGGCCACGGATGGAACTTGTCGCGCCTCGAGGGTGAGGGCCCCGTCCACATCTTCGTCGCCTTCGACAAGGCCGGCTCCACGTCGATGCAGAACGTCCTCCACGCCTCCCTCGGCCGAAAGTTCCACTCACCAAAGCAAAACTATCAGTATGATGGCACCGCCCTTCGACCGATTTTGAAAGACGACGTCGTCTACGTGTCGGGGATGTATAACGGCGCGGACCTCGTGTGCGACAAAGTCAACCATCGTCCCTGCGACTACTTCACGCTCCTCCGAGAACCCGTCGACCGCCTCGTAAGCGCGTACAACTACTTTTGCAGAGACTGCGAGGAAGAAGGTCGCCAGTGTGGCGGCGTCGAGGCTCCCAACTACCTCACCTGCCCTAACATGACCCTGGCGGCCTACGCGAGCTACTTTGGCAACGTCTATACCAGAGCCTTCTCCTCGGTCTTGACGCCCGTCCGCCCGCCCGACCCTAAATTCTGGAACGTTGGCCCCACGCACCTCGACAAGGCCCGCGACTTCCTCACCTCGAGAGTCCTCGCCATCTTCTTAGACGAAACCGACCTTCACCATCTCTCCGCCTTGCTCCGCGCCGACTTACGCAACTTGCCGAAATCAAATCCTCACGCCCACAACCTCGACTTCGATCCAGACGAACTCAGGGCCATCGAACGCACGTACCTCCAATACGACAAGCTCCTCTACGATTGGGCCCGCGTCGTCCGCTTCACTCCCTAGCTACATCTACTAATTATAAAAACAGGGGACTTTCGCTTTACTACTACTACCACCACTACACCGGTGTTGTGTACCCCCAAGAGACGCCGCAAGAATCGCCCCGCCGACGACAACGCGGAATCCCCCTCACTCGGGACGCAGGTCGCTGCAGGTCAACAACGACTGGGCTGCTGCTGCTGCTGCTGCTGCTGATTGGGAGATTGATTTTAGTACACTTGTGCCGGTCTAATTTCATCTTCGTGCGAACTTGGGACAAGTCGAGCTTGAGCGACGCGGGCTGCATCATCGAGTTGGGCCACGAGCTCGGTGATCTATCTTGGCCTCGGCCCTTCCAACCGGCCGCGGCCGGTTTCAGCGGGACCACGACCGCGACCACGGAAGCCCTAGCCTCGTTCACCTCTGCGTTCCGTCCTAGACTTTCCTGCCAGCAATATAGGTCATCTTTTCACGTCCGTCGTCCAGTTATCAGTGTCTCTGTAAAGGGACAACGGCGACGTCGGGCAGCAACCCAGCGAAGAACATCCTATTCGGTTCGGCGGTGCGAGCAGTCCGCGAGACCCCAAGATATATCATCATCTTCCGTGAGGCCTCCTAAGTGTTGTTGGTGGAGGGGGTATTAGATAGGTCGTGAAAAAAAGGAGGTGCCAAGAAAGAACTCTGGGGGCGCAGGTGAGTTGAATTGAGTTGAGATGCATTGGGTAGGTCGGCGCCGCGCGCGAGAGCTCGGAAGTATAGTAAAATATGCTTATGATGTTGATGATGGAAGCGTAGTGGCTTCGCGTGAGAGCAGCAAGGCAGGCCTTGGAGTGAGAGAGACAGGAAGAGAGCCTACGTCAACCCAGAAGACGACGACGACGACGACAACGACGACGTAGTTCACAAGTTGGATGTGATGAATAACAGTCGTTCTCGTTCTGGCAGATCGAGCGAGCCCCCCCAGAACGGAGAGCAGAGGGGGCGCTCTCTCTTTCTCTCGTCGTTACGGCAGCGGTCGGTGGTCGGTCGTCGTCGTCTGGGACGAAAAACCTTAGGTGGAGGGGAGGGCGCCGCACTGGGCGAGGCAGCGGGCCATGCACTCGGCCGTGAAGGGTTCGTTGACGAGATTCGCCACGTCGAGGGGCTTGAGGTGAGGGTTTTGGAGCATGGCGAAGCGAGTCGCGGCGTTGGACGCGTCAGTAGCGGGCGTCGTCTGGAACACGTCCGGGTCCGCGGTCTCCGCGGGGGGTGGTTGCTGTTGTTGTTGTTGCTGCTGCTGCTGCTGCTGCTGCTGCTGCTGCTGCTGCTGCTGGAGGACTTGGGCCATGAGCTGGAAGAAGGCGGGGCCGTTCTCGTCGACGCGGTCCTCTTCCTTGGGAGGAGGGGGCTGCTCTTGCCGGGGCTCGGGTTGGTGGTGAGCGAGGACCTGTTGCCAGAGGTCGAGGTTGGGCTGGTCTCCGGTGGCGCCCCCAAAGAGCGCGGCTGCCATTTTGGCGGCTTCCTCGACGGGGGGGTCTTGGCGGGGCGCGGGAGCGGGCGCGGGCTGGTGCTGCGGAGCGGCGGCGAGGGCCTGGTCCAAGACCTGGAGCTGGGAGATGAATTCGTTCTGGGCCTGGAGCTGGGCGCGGAGGGTGTCGATCTCGCCCTGAACGCCCCTTAACCTCTCGTTTTCGGCCTTGAGGGTCCGGGCCTCTCTCTCGAGCTCGACGACGCGGCGCATCCAAGTGGACACGGCGCTCGAACCGCCGACCGTCGACTGGGAGAGATAGCCCGAGCGCTTCTCGAGTTCCGTTATCTCGGCGTTGGTCCGCTCCCAGACGTCGCGGCCGATGAGGGCTTCGGGGGTCCCGGCGGCGGCGCGGTAGTGGGCCGCGCTCGGGAAGATCGAGGGGGCGCGCCGCACCTTGTCCGCGGCCGACGTCGGTCCTTTCCGTTTCTCGGCTCGCGCGCGCTCGCGCTCCGCGTCGCGCTTGTCCTTGCGCTCCGCAGCCTGGCGCCGCTTGTCGGCGTCGTTCTTGTCGGTGTTCGAGCCCTTGCGCTGAATCTTCGACAAGAGGTCCTCGCGCTCGCGCCGGAAGCTCGGGTGCACGAACGTCACCGACTTGTCCCTGCCGTTGCCCGGGACCTTGTGGAACTGATACATGTTCAGGAGACGCGTGAACGAGTTGAAGTTACGGTGGCGGAAGAACTTGGGGCAGATCTCGCCGGCGAACCGCGCGGGGTCGTGGATGAGCATGGCGGCGCCGTCTTCCGACCAAGCGACGACCGAGGGGTCGCACACTCGAAGCAAAGTGAACAATGTCCGCACGAATCCCGCTACCTCCTCGGGCGGCTGGTGGACCACGGCGGGCTTCTCCTCGACGGCCGCCTCGGCAGCGCTTGCGAGCACTTCCGTCTTGTCCTTGGGGTCCTCCTCCTTGAGCTTTTTCCGACAGTACTCGGAAGACGACGCCGCCGCCTCCTCCTCCTCCTCCTCGTGAACCCGCTTGCTCGGGTACTTTCCCGAGTGCTCGCGCAGGAGAAAACGGTCCGCCGACTCCTTCGCGAGGCTCGCCGGCGGCTGGGGCAACAACGACTCCATGTTGGTGTACATTGGTGGCTCTCCCCCTCGAACGGTATTCTTTCTTTTTTAGGGGTGTTGTCGCCTGAGAACCCAAAAAAACAAAGGAAAAACAAAAGCCAGCCACGTCTAGGAACTGAGCTTCCGAGAGGATATTTGGCATTTCAATCTTACCCCTATACTCAATCTTTCCTTTGGGCAGGATGTAAACCTACGACGCACGAGTTGAAGATGAGCTAGAAGACGTATCACCACCTGGCATGCAATCACATGACGTCACGACACCAGCTGCCCGTTTAAAGTTTCTTTTTTACTTTTTTACAGAAGAAGACGACGGACTGACTGACTGACTGACTGACTGACTGACTGACTCTCTTGGAGAGTCGGCTCCTACTAGTCCCATCGCTCCTAACTTTTTTGCGCGCCGCGCCTCCTAAAAAATTATTATTAAAGAAGCCCGTTGGATCGTAGTCAGTTTGTCCGTCCATTGTCGTGGCGCCAGGGCGGCCGAGCCGCGCGCCGTCGCGCTTCGCTGGCCTGCGAAAGCCGTCGCAACTCGGCGTCGCGCCCTACGATCTCGCGACCCCAGCTCTCGTGCCAGAGCCGCCCAAGGTCGCGCCTCGCACCCCACGTGCGCGAGCCGCCTGTCAGAGCCTCGAACTCGTCGGCGATCGCCGCCCGCAACACGGGGTCGAACCGCCGCTTTGCCGTCGTCGGGTGTTGCTTGAGGGGCCCTGGTGGTGGTGGTGGCGGCGGCTCGTCTTTGGTGGTGTTGTCGTCGTCGTCGCTACGAAGTATCTTCGGCGTCGGCCCGAGGGCTCGCTTCGCGGCCTGCGCAATCCAAGCCCCCCGTTCGTCCGCAAAACACCAGTCTCCACGCTGCACGCTCTTGTAGGTGTCCTCGAAGTACTGGACGTTGTAGGTCAGCGTCGCGCGGACGACTGCGGTCGGCCACTCCCAGTCGTGCATCATTACGTTATCCGGCTCTTCGGGAAGTCCCCCAAGCGCCCCGGCGAGCGCCGACGACGCGTGCCACTTGCCGTGCTCCTCGAGCTTCAGGATGGTCGCCAGGGCGCGCGGCAACCGCTCCTTCTTCTGCGGCACCTTTTCGGCGGCGGCCGCGCGCTCGAGGTATTCGTCGGGGTGCGCGACCGAACACTTCTCGTCAGCCCGCGCCAACTCCGAGGGCTTCGAACCCAGGAACGCCCCGACGATCTGGCCATAGTCGGTCGGCTGGGACGGCACCAAGGCCGAGTCCTTCGAGAATGGCCTGTACACAACCGGCATGATAGTCGTAGTAGGATTTCATCGAGTTGCGTATCTTCAACGTAGCCAAAACTTCTTTCAGCGCGACTCTCTCCGATATGTTTGCGTGGTCGTGCCCTTCAGCAAAAAAAATGGAGGCGATCGTGTCGCCCGCCCGGAGCCAGGCCTCACCAGCGGTGCAAGACCGGCTGGCAGCGGTGGCCGCGCGGCGCGCCGAGGCCCGCGAGGCCTGGGAGGCCTGGAACAACAGGAAACGGAGCAGCAAAAGGCCTGCTGCTGCTGCCGGAGAAAAGACGCGCATCGGCGCCGCGCTGCACGCGGAGAAGCGCGCCGATTGGGAGCGGGTTGCGGCGGAGCGCAGGCGCGCGAAGCAGCGTCGGCGCGATGTGACGGACCGCGAGCTCCGGGAGCAGGCGGCGGAAATGTACTCGATGCGAATGGAACGACACGAGGCGCGGCTAGCCGCGACCGCGGCTGCGACAAGGCTCCGTCGCCTCGAGAACCCGCCGCGGTTGAAGGTCCTCCGCCGGCAACTGGCCCAGCTTTGCGACCTCGACGAGAGTCCCCTCCACAACCAACAGCGTCGACGTACCGCCCAGACGCGCCAGACGCCCGCGCAGCTCGTCGCCGAGTACCGGAGAAAGCGCGACACGTACCTCGGCCCGCGCGTCAGAGCAACCTCCAGCCAGCTCCTCGGCCGAAGAAGCCAGCCGGACTGGCTCAAGCAGCCGGGGCCGAAGAGACCGCCCGCCGTACGCGACGATGCCGAGGGCCAGCTAGCGTCCGACAAAGAATACGAGAACGATGTATTGTATCGTGAGTGTGCCCAGCCATCATCGGACGCCGACGGCCAGTCCGGCTATGAAGAGGAGGACACAGATCACCATCTCGCCCATCCGAGAGATCGAAACGATAATAATTACGAGGACGCGCGTGACCGACCAGCACGCGTTGTTGTTTACGGCGACGAAGACCGCGAACCCGGCTCGACACCGGACGACGACGACGACGACGACGACGACGAGGACTATGAGGACACGAGTCACCCCGAACAACAGGACGAGGACTATGAGGACGAGTCCGTCCAGACAACACCAAGGTATGTTGCTGAGAATCACCAACCGACGTCTGACGACGACGACGACGACGACGACGACGATCGCCGCGAGTCGACGAGCGTTTCTAACGAGGAGGACGATCACCACGATGATGAATCGCAGTCGGCATCTAGCGACGGCCGTCTCGAACCAGGTTTTGATGATATTTTTGACGAGGACGATCATCACGACGCAGCAATAGTATCAACCAGTGGTACTACTACTACTACTTTTTACGAGGACGATCACCACCCCGAGGCGCTTTCACCGACGGCATCAAAGGACGAGACAGCGGCTAACAATGATGAGCGTGAGAAGCAACTCGCGGCGGTCGCGGACGAATCGGACGGTGGCGAAGAAGAAGATCGCGGGAAGGAGCAGTCGAGCACGAGCGCCTTCGAGAAGGACGACGACCGTCGGATGGTGATGATTCGCGAGGAGCCGGAGGCCGAGAAGATACCCCCTACCGTAACGGGTGCGGCGGATTCCGTGCCGACGACCCCCGTCGAGAAAACTACTCCGGGATTTAAGACAACAGTGATGACCTCTCCCGCGAGCGCGAGCGAGTCATTATTATTGCGCGACGAAGAGCAGGCGAACTATGACGAGGATTTCGTCGATCAGCAGGCAAATGATGAGCTGTGGTCCGAAGACGACGAGGACCGCGTGCTGCTGCGCGAAGCCGGGGTGTCTTCGGGCGACCTGCTCGCGGACGACGACGACGAGGAGGAGAATCGAGTTGTAGACTCCTCCTACGAGGCTGACTTCTCCGAGGAGGCCCCGTGGCGGCGGCGGCGGCGGCGTCAGTAAGAACAAATAAACTTTTGGGCGGCGGCGGCGGCGGCGGTGGTGGTGGTGGTGGTGAGAATCGCGATGCTCGCATCGGGGCGTCGGTGGTAGCGCGAGCTTCCGACGATCGATCGATCGATCGGTATTTTGTTGGGGGTAGGTATACTAAGTACCACGTTTCGAATCATCACTCGAGCTTCTTGTCGGCGGGTCTCAAGGCAGACAGGACCTTGGTCATGAAGCCCTTGTGTATTTTTTGGAACCAGACCGCCGAGAGGACAAAGAGGAAAGCAAGCATGGGGGGGATCCAGTACTTGACGGAGCCCGTCTTGCGCCAGGTAAGTTCCGGGTAAAAAAAAAGGTCATGGAAGAAGACGGCGACGATGGCGGGGAAGAGGACGAGGCGAAACAAAATGAAAGAGAGCCAGAGGCCGGCGCCGTTCACGACGAGGAACCAGGGGGCGCGCGCGGCAAAAAAGTTCTCGAGCGCGACGTGCTTGCTCAGGAGCAAACCCTCGAGGAAAATAGTAGATATCTCGGAGAGGCCGGCAGCAGTGCCGAAGAAGTGGCAGGTCGGGGTAAGGAGGCCGACGGCGTAGCCCGAAACGGAGACAACGTGATGCGCGACCATCTGCAGCTTCTTGGGCCAAGCCCCCGGGAGGGAGAGTTCGACGGGGATCGCGACTATTTGCGCGGCGATGTAGGTTCGCAGGAACGCGTAGCTCTCCGGACAGGTGTCGGTCCATCGCGCCTCGGGCGACTTTGAGAGTTTGTAGGTCGCGATAGCTGCGTAGACGACGAGGTAGAAGACGAAGGGGTACCACCAGAGCGTATGCACGAACTCGAGGACGCTCGTGGGTTTGCCCGCCGTCTCGGGCAACGGCTTTGGGACGGCGAGGTAGACGGCGCCCATGCTCGCGGCGACCGCCACGACGTCCGCCGCGATGAGCTCGGCCTGGCCACTCGTCATGCCGCGATCGACAGATAGATCGACCTAGGGTAATTCTTAAAGCGCACCAGCGACGGCTCTTCCCATCTCGTCGCATCCGACGAGGGAGAAATCGGGGTCGTCAGGGTCGATGATGTCCTTGGTGCGGAGACCCGAGTCGAGGACCTTTTCGACGGCGGCTTCGAGGGCGTCGGCGAGGGCGGGGTGCTTGAGGTCGTAGCGGCACATCATGGCCGCCGAGAGGATCATGGCGAGAGGGTTGGCGATGTCCTGGCCCGCGATGTCGGGGGCGGACCCGTGGATGGGCTCGAAGACGCCAGGATTCGCAGGATCCCCCAAACTCGCCGACGGAAGCATCCCGAGGCTCCCGACGAGCATGCTCGCCTCGTCGGAGAGGATGTCCCCGAACAAGTTGCCGCAAACGATGGTGTCGAACTGTTTGGGCCACCTCACGAGCTGCATCGCCGCGTTGTCGACGTACATGTGCGAGAGCTCGATGTCGGTGGCTTCGTCGTCCCTCACGCGCGTCACGACGTCTCGCCAGAGCTGGGATACGTCGAGGACGTTGGCCTTGTCGATCGAGCACACCTTTTTGCCGCGCTGTCGCGCCACGTCGAAGGCAACCCGCGCGATGCGCTCGATCTCGGGTTCGCTGTAGATCATGTTGTTGAAGGCAACCGTCGTCCCTTCCTCGCGCCTCGTGCCCTTTGGCTCGCCAAAGTAAACGTCGCCCGTCAATTCCCTGACCACCATCAGATCCACGCCTTCGATGACCTCTCGCTTCAGCGACGAAGCGTCGAGGAGCTGCGGGACGGCCTTGGCGGGCCTCAAGTTGGCGAAGAGCCCGAGGTCGCGCCGCATCGCTAGGAGACCGCTTTCCGGTCTGAGCTCGCGCGGGTTCGCGTCCCATTTCGGACCGCCGATTGCCGCCAGCAATATCGAGTCGGCCCCGCGACAGCTCTCGAGGGTCTCGTCGGGCCACGGCGAGCCCGTCGCGTCGATGGCCGCGCCCCCGATCAAACCCTCGGAGATGTCAAACGCGATGTCGAACTTGGACCCGGCCGCTTCGAGCGCTCTCACGGTCGCCGCGCTGATCTCGGGACCGATTCCGTCCCCGGGCAACAAAGTGATGCGGTACGTGCTTTTTGGGGCACTTACCGCCATCCTGACCGTCGTTCGCAGCGCGGCGCTGGGCATCATGACCGCACACCACAACAACATAGGTTGAACTTTTTGCTGCCCAGCGACGAGGGTTTGGGGACTCGTACAACCTTGGAGATGAGAGCGGAGAGGGGCTCGACAGAAGGTGAGGGTGTAGGAATGCCGCCGGTCCTGGTGTGTGCGAGTGTGCCGCAGTGCTCCCCCATCCAAGCGAAACGTGAGCATCTGGGGCGAGTCACGCATGTATACGAGACGATGGGGACCCAGCAGACGACGACGCCATCTGCCTAAGATGAACATCTGCGTCGGAGATGAACATCCGGTTGTGATGTGTGCGCGTGCCCAGATGTGGCGGGTCTAGGGTGTATGCTAGACGGTGGGGACCCAGCAGATGACGACGCCATCTGCTGCCTACGAGGCCCACGCACACAACTTGAACGCAGCGGCGGATTCGAACGCGCGATCCACCTCGAACGCTCGCTACGCTCGCTACGAGGGCACACAACCAAAAGGTGAGGGCAGGAATGCCGCCGGTCCTGGTGTGTGCGAGTGTGCCGCTGTGCTCGAGCCCTCCTCCACCGTCAAGAGAGAGAGCGCGCTGACCGCAGGGCAGGTCCGTGGAGAAAGAAGAACCGGTACTCGGCGCGCGCGCGGCGCGTAGCGCCTTTTTTCTCGTGAGGACTGATCGAGGGTAAGATGCTGGCGAGGGTCAGCGACGGAACAACGCACATGGCATGAGGCGTGCGCGGACATATGGCCGGTGATGCTGAGCGTGCGGAAGAAGCACGTCACGGTTGCGGAGTCTGCAGTACCGCGAGCTCGCTCGCGGAGTACGTACTACTGCAAGCTCGCGCTTCATCCGTCGCCAATCACCTAGCTACGCTCTGCGCAATTAAAATTTGTTGGGGCAACAAGGTCGAGGAAGACTTGGGGCTACATTCGCCGAAGTTGTGCCACAACAACAAAGCCTTGACTGCCGCCGCTTTTTAAAAGGCGAAGTTGGACAGGTCCTGCCGTTGTTGCCAGAGAGGCCAGCGTGCGGCGTGTCAAGGTCGCGAGCACGACGACAGCGCATTGGGGCGCAACCAAGAAGGAAGGAAGGACGCGCGGTGGTCGACAGCGCGGCGTCCGTTGAGTGAGCAGGATACCGCCAGATAATAATTAGGTGTTCGAAGACCACGCGCGAGCGTCCTGAGATGATCAGCAATAATAATAACTTCGGCGTTCGTTGCGTGAAGATTAATTAAGTCGAAAACGCCATGCGTTCCCCCAGCCAAGTAGGGATGTGATGATTGCGGTGGCAAACCGACGCCGACTAGCGAACGGGGCGGCGGGAGTCATCTCTAAAACGGCTCTAGGTGGTACGTATCCGCAACGAGGTCGGTTATTGTAAAGATTGCAAGATCGTGCCAGTGATGAGCGCGATTGGAGTTGTACGAGGCTGGGGTGGTACGCACACCATAATTCTCCTCCCCCAATGGGGTTGATCGATCGATCACGCTAGGTCGTTGATGTGTGCACCATCACCAAGACCGGCGAGAGTTGGTAGAGATTTAGTCGCAAACGGCGCCGGCAGTGCCAGCGCAATGCGATGGGGTTGGAATGCCGGAGATCAGGCTTGTCCCGCCGCCGCAGGCAAAAGAAGGCATGGTTCAAGAAGTTGGTGGTGTAAGTTTCACAAAGATATAAAAGACTTATTATTATTATTATATTAGTAGTAGTCGTAAAATATGGAAAAGCTGACCAAGCCAACGAGTCCGCGGTTCTCGCTCGGGAGACGATGGGACGACAGCAAAGTCAAGGTGAGCGGGCCCGGGCCTGGGCACTACACAACTGTCGGGGGCGTCGGCGAACGAGCCCCCACGATGAAGGCGTCCAAGGTGGTGTCGTTCGGCGCGAGCCGCCACGACACCAAGCCTTCGGTCCACACCGCGGGACCGGGGGCTTACGACATCTCAAGCCAGATGGGGACGCAAGTGCTGTCGACGCGACCGTCCTCGCCGATGCCGAGCTTCGCGGGCCGCGTCGCACGGAAGGTAGTCGGAGCAGACGTCATGGGTCCGGGCGTGTGTCGCCGAGATACGTTCGTCGATCCCCACTCCGCGCCGAACAAACGCTGGGCACCGCGCTATTCGTTTGGGATGGCGCACCCGGCCCCCAAGAGGATGGACACGCCGGGGCCCGGGGAATGCGTCGTCCAAGACGCGTACTTCCCCGACAAGCGCGCCGCGCCCGCCTTTACCCTCTCTGGACGCCAGAAGATTCAAATCAAATCCGCCACCACGGTCGGCCCCGGGCGCTGTCGCGAGGACTCTTCCCTCGGGAAGCAGCGGGTTTCGACCCAGAAAAATGCCCCGTCGTTCTCGTTCGGCCAGCGGTCGTGCCCATCCCAGAGCCACGCGACGACCCCCGGGCCCGGGGCCTACGGATGATAACACTCAATACACCGGGCCAACGATGAGGCGGGGGTCGGGGTAGTCGAGGAGAGCTTGGTCTAGATGAGCCTCGCTCACGACGCCCGGCATGTCGTGAGGCCGCGACGGCCGCGCGAGCGCAATCTGAAAGTGGAGATGTGGCGGCCAGCCACCGTTCTCGCGCGTCCGACCAATAGAGCCGATTCGCTGGCCCCTGGCGATCGGGTCGCCGACGCCCTTGAACAAAACGCTCTTTGCCGACAGGTGGCCGTACAGCAGCCAGAAATCCACGCCTTCCAGCGAGTGCTGCGTGACGACGACCCCTCCATAATCGAGTGGGGCTCGGTTGTACCCAAACCCAAAAACCGCGCCCTCGAGAGGCGCGTAGACCCCCGTGCCCGGGGGGGCGCCCAGGTCCAGTCCGACGTGCCAGTCCCTCGCGCCGTCGTAACCGTCGATCGCGTTCGACTGGTTCGCGTAGTGCTCCGAGGCGTACATGCTGGGACGGTGCTCGTTGTATCGCCCGACGTCGAACTTGGCGCACCCCTGGGTGGGGGGGAACCGCATCAACTGCCGCGCGTAACACTTGATGCGGGAGTCGCGCGCCGGAGGGCCAGCGCCAAGGTCACGCACAACGTACTCTTCGCGCCTCTCAAACGGGAACGACGGCATCACCCGACTGAAATTCGCGCGACCGCAAGCGCCGGCGAAGTCCCCGGAGCCCACGCTCGGGACCACCAGGAGCCACGAGACAACCATCCTTACCACTCCCCTGGATATCCACCCACCCCAGAAGTGCCAAAAGATTTGATTTCGCCTCGGGAGATTTGGGCGGGTGCTTGTTGGCGGCGGAACCAAAATCGACAGCCTGGCAGCTGGAGGCGAGCACCTTCATGTCCGGTCCGGTCCTGAAGCGGGCGCGTGCCGTATTGGCGCGCGCAACAGCAGCTCGTGGCAGCCATCTCCTCGAGACAGACAGATTATCGCAACGCCGCCCACTCGCCTGCTTTGACGGAAACCTACGCAGCAGGGATCGTAAACACAGACGGGTGTCCCTAATACGAAGAGGCATGTTTTTGAGATCCACGTCCCTTCGCAAACCCGAATCATCATCAAGCCGAGGTGACCGACCGAAAGCGGACTCGCGAGTACCGAAGTTTCTTCGGGAGCAAACAAACGACAGCGGTCTCCCATGACATTGGTGCCAGATCCTAACATTCTTCGTCCTCAAGGGCTGCGATAAGAGAATCGAGTTTTGCGGACACCGGCGGCTCCTCAGTCTCGGCGTCCTCTTCGTCGAGCGCGTCGAAGTGGTAGGGCCAACTCGATGCGCGAGGAGGAGCGAAGGGCACCCCCGGTGCTTCGCGGGCGAGGAGCGCCACCCAGTGCACGGTCGCGAACCAAGGGTGGGATCGAAGGTGGACGAGGCGCTTTGCGGGGTCTCGCACGAGGAGGCTCGCGACCAGGTCGCGGGCTTCCCCGGCGCACCGGGCGCTCGGACGCGGGTCAGTCTTCAAGACGCGTTTGTAGACGTCCAAGGGAGAGGTCCCGCAGAAGGGCGGATACCCGACAAGCATTTCGAAGATCAACACTCCGAGAGCCCAGGCGTCAACCTCGATACCATACCCCCGGTTCTCGATGATCTCTGGCGCGACGTACTCGGGCACGCCACACATCGTGCGCAACGTCCTTTTGACGACTTTCTTGGCGAACCCGAAGTCGACGAGCTTGGCGTAGCCGTGGGTGTCGATGCAGACGGTCTCGGGCCTCACGTTCCGGCAGACGACCGACTCGTCGCGGAGGTGCTCGAGCGCTGACGCGAGCTGCGTCGCGTAGAAGCGCGCGTCGATTGCGGCCAACGGTCCCCTCGCGAGCAAACGCCGCAGGTCGCCGCCGGGCAACAGCTCGAGCACCAAGTAGACGTGGGCAGCGTCGTGGAACTGGCCCACGAGCTCGACGACGAAGGGGTGCTTGATCCGCCGAAGCATCGCGAGCTCTGCTGCCACGTAGGAGGAGGCTAGGACGTCGTTGGCGACGAGAACGCTTTTGTCGAACACCTTCAAGGCCCTCCACTCGCCCTCCATCCTGTCGTACGCGACCTTGACGCGTTCCCCGAACCCGCCGGTCCCGATGGTCGCCTTGATCTCAAAGTCTGCGAGTCGCATATCTTTCCATATCCTTTGTATATTTATTTATTTTATTTGTTTGAATGCAACAATAGTAGTAGTAGTATGGGTGGACCTTCGGTCGCCGAGCTCTTCGACACGAGCAAGTCGGAGGAGACCCAGCCGACCCCCGGCCTCGACGCGCTCCGGAACCTGTTACGGGGCATCAAGCCCCCCGCCGAACAACAACAAGGCCGGCACCACCTCGAGGAAAGGCTGCGGCGTGCACCCAACCACCATATCCTGCCGAAGCGGTGGCGCGGGCCGCCGGAGCCAGCAGGAGATGAGGACGCAGTGTGGCCCGTGCCTACCAACACCGACGACGACGACGACGACGACGACGACGACGATTTCGCAGCTAGTCGGCGGCGGCGGCGGCGGCGGTTTTTTCGTCGAATCTCGGAGGCGTCCGACCAGAGACGACCGCTCGCGAAGAAAAAAACGTCGAGAGAGACGCAACAGGCTGGGCGGCGACTGCGGCAACGACGGGTGTCGTTGGATCCGCTCGGCATGGTTCGGACCCAGGCCCTCACGCCGCGCGAGCTGCTGGAGGAGCAGTCGTTATCTCCGTCGGCGCGACGGGAATCTCGAATCGGTAGCGAGGAAGAGGAGCCCGACGCGGGCGAGCCGCCGCTGGCGTCCTCGATGGCGCTGATTCGCAGCTGGATGGCGAGCTTCAACCGCGAGGAGAAGGGTTTCGACTCGCTGTCGGTGTTCTTCGAGACGCGGCTCCGCGAGGCGGTCGTGCAGACGAGCGGGGTCGGAATGATCGTGCCAAACCGCGCGCGCGCCGCCACGTGCTGCGACCTGCTGCTCAAGCTACCGCGGGTATTCGGCCGCTATGCCCCCCTCGTGACGACGCTGGTGACCGAGGTCGTGCAGTGCGTGTACAAGGGCTTTGACGCTCGCAAAGCCAAGGACAAGGCGAGCGACTTGTTCGAGCACGCCGCGTGGTTCGACCTGAGCCGATCGCTCCAGAAGCGCGCTGCCCACCTCCAGGCCGAGCTCAAGGAAAACTCCGAGGGCGCGGGGCTCGCCCAGATGTTCCGCCAGCGTTTTATCTTATGGGACGACCGAAACCTCATCCTCCGGTGCATCCTCTTCCGCGGCTGGCGCAAGCACGCGCGGACGATGGTCGCCGGGAGGGCGCGCCTCGCGCTCATGCGGCTCCAGTACTGGTTCGACCGCCTCTGGGAAGGCATAGAGCTCGAACGCGAGGAGAAAGAGTTCGACGACAACTCCGATGACTACACGACGAGAACCAGCGGCAGCCACCGGAGCAGCGGCAAGCGCGTGGACGGCGCGACGCTTCGGCGGTCGGTCCGCGCGAGCCGCCGGAGCTCGCAACTCTTCTCTGTCGAGTCGGCCGAAGCCAGCTATGGCGTCACTGATCTCCGTAAGGCGACGGAAATATCGCTCCGGTTTCTCGGGACGGCCTCTAACCGCGTCGCGTTGCTTCGCGACCTCGACGCGCTCGCCGGAGAGCCTCCCGGCGATCTCGCGAGCAAAGACGTCTTGCTCGCGCTCGTCAAGATCATCGACGAGCGAGCCGGCGTCGCTATCGCTCCTGCGCTCGCGCTGCTGCCGGCTTTCGCCCGCGGGGTCTCGCTACACGGCGAGATGCCGCTACCCATCCATGGCCCGCCGCCACCAGAGCGCCGCGAAAACGTCGAGATCAGCATCCGACGCGGCGGTAACGACGACGACGACGACGACAACGACGACGACGACGAAAAAATCAGCGAGATCAAAAACAACAACATATCGTGCGAGGATGCGGTGGAGCCCACAACGCAACGACCGTCGATTGAGGATGATGCCGACTTTGAGTCCAAGGGGGTCGACTACGCGAGGTGGTTGACGGGAGGAGGCTGGGAGACGGACGAGGAGATGGCGCTGGCGCTGATGAAGCGGTGGCTCGGAAATATGGGGCCGCGGATCGCGACCGATGTCTTGAAATCGCTCGAAGACTTTCTCGGAATCAGAGACGCGACGCCGTCCGTCGCCGCCGCCGCCGAGGGCGGAGCGCTTGCGAACGGCGAGAACGAAAAGGCGACTCAAACCGAGGAGGAAGAAGTGAAAACCAAGCGCAAAGTCGCCCGCAGCAACACGGCAAAGAAGGGCGAGTCGTCCGACAAGGACCCTGCCAGCCACGTGGCCATCACGTCGACCCGCGTTCTTATTCCGCTCGTGTACGACCGGCTGCTGGACGCGTGTAGCGGCGAGGAGGCGGAGGCGCGAAAGGTCAAGCTCTCCGAGGTGGGCAAGCACGCGCTGATCCGGCGATTCGGGATCAAGAGTATCGCTACGAACTATTACCAGAGTATGCTCCGCGCGGCGCAGACCTGTTCGGACCGCGACCCGCGGATCGCCTTATTTCGCTTGGTATTCTCCATCGAGTCCCTTGCCGACGACGACGACGACGACGGCGAAAAAAAGTCGTCGTCGTCTCCTACGAAAAAGAGGCGAGGGCGAGGCGGCGTGTCAAAGATGAGAAACAAAGGCGGTGGGTGCGATGTCATCGAGATATTCTGCGCTTTGTGGCACAACTACTTCAAGGCGCTCCAGGTGATGGAAGCAACGGTGCTGCGACGGGCTTTGCCGGCGGCGCGGAAACGGGCGCGCGCGGCGGCCAAGAAAAAGCGTCACCCCAACAACAACAACAACAACAACAACAACAACAACAACAACAAGCGTGGGCGTTGTCCAGCAGCAAGCCACGAGCTTCGACGCGTTTCTACAAAATCCCAAGGGGGAAAACGGCACCAATACCTTGGAGGAGGAAGGTGATGACGAAGAGGTCGCGGCGTGGTGCGCCAAGTTCCGCGAAAAGCTCGGCGAGTTCCAAGGCGCGTCGGCGGCGGACGTCGAGGCGGTCGTGCGCGCGACGTCCAAGTTCACGGCCGCGAAGGACGTCAAGCTCGTGCGACAGGGGGACGCCGCGTCGCCGCCGGCCCTCGTACTCGGTATCTCGGGGGAAGCGAACGTGTACGTGCGGCCATCTTTAGGGATCTCGGCGCCCGACGAGCTCGTCGCGCGGCTCGAGGCGCCCTTCGTGGTCGGCGAGGGGCGGTTGCTCACCGGCATGGCCGCGAACGCGACGATCATCACCACCAAGGAGACCGAGCTTTTGGTGTGCAAGGCGGACGAGTTCGACGCTCTGATGGATGCGCGCAACTCGGCGCTGTTGGGGCTCGAGGCGAACGTTGTCGCTCGCGCCGAGGAGCGAGTGGAGGCGACGGGGGTCTCGGTGTCGCAGGAGCGAATCCTCGTATACCGCGAGTTCTTCACGGACGTCGACGTGACGCGGTCCGGCACGGTCACCCTGACCGAGGTCCTCGAGGCATTCCAGGCGCGCGGCGGGACCAAGGTGTCGACGCGGGAGATCGAGCGGGCCTTCAAGGAATGCGACGCCGACGGCGACCTCAAGTTGAATTTCGACGATTTCATCAAGATGTGCGACAGTCTCGTCCGGCGGGGCAAGCGGTTGTTCGACAAGGGCACCGTCTCGGACGTCCTCAAAGCGGAGGGCAAGCCGAGTTTGGTGCTGTTCGACGCTCTGTTGACGGCCGTCGAACGCGCGTGGAAGCACACGGCGACGCACAAGCCCGCCGAGCTCGATCGCGTCAAGGACCGGTTGGACCGGCTCCCAAAGTTGCGGGTTCACGACCCGTCGGCTTTTTTGCCGACGGCGGCGGCGGCGACCAAGGGCGGCGGCGGCGGCGTCGTCGGGACCGAGGAGGAGCGGGCGAGCGCGCCGGGCGACAAGGCGCAGGGGTACGCGGTCGTCGACGCCGACGAGGCTATTCTCGCGGCGATGGAGTTCTGGGAACTCGAGGTCGAGTTCAAGAACAAGCTCGCGCGACTGACGTGGGCCAAGGTAACCGTCGCCAAGGCGGTGATTCCCTACGTCGACCGGAAGCGCGCGCGCCGCGAGCACAGACGAGCGTGGGTCGAGTACGTCGACGAAACGCCGCGCGTTTCTAAAATCCTTCGCGGCCCCGTCACGTTCGAATCCTTCGTCGACGTCGTCGAAGAGGCCTACGGGACGACGATCACCGACGCCCTGTCCTACAAGTTGTTCGAGGCCTACGAAGAATCCGCCGCGAAAACGGCCGCCGACGATCCCGAGGCCTGCGCCGCGGCTCGCGACGCGTTCAGGGACCACGTCGCCGCCATCCGAATCCAGCTCTGGAGCCTGAGGACGCGCGGCGACCGCCGGTTCACCTTTCACCGCCGCTCGCGCATGGTTGTCCTCGGCTACGTCGTCACCACGCTCCTCGACATTCCGCCGAGCGACGTGCTCCGCAATTGCGCCGACGTCAGCGTCGCCGGCCTCGACGTGGCTACCAAGATCGCCCACTTTCTCGTCGCGGCGCGCACGGCCAAGGTAAACACCGAGGCGGCCTTCGAGGCCATCTACGACGCCGGCCTCCGCCTTGACGCCGGCCGCGCGCCCGCCGCCCCCGCGCACCACCGCGCGGGGACCCCCGCTACCAACCCCAAGCGCAAACCCCACCACGGTAAACAACAACACCACAAAGCAGCGAAGTAATCCTAAACAAGAAGGAGCTACGCCTCTCAAGAAGTCAAGTGCCATGGTCAGGTCATCGTCAGACGGTGCAGACGGTCCCGTCGTTGTCGTCGGCGCCGTGGAGGGTCTTCTGGGGAGGTACGGGCGCGAACAAGAGACGGGCGGTGTCGGCGGCGCTCGCGGCGGCTTGCCTGGACATCTCCACGATGTACTCGTAGCTATCCGGCGCGGGAACGAGGGGCGCCTGCTGCTGCGGCTCTCGCGGCTTGTCGGCGTCGGGGGGTGGTTTGTTGTTGTTGTTGTTGTTGTCGCCGGGGACCTGGCCGTGGAGAGAGGCGACGGCCTCGACGAGCAGGGACTGCGGGAGATTGCGGAGCCTCGAGAGCGAGTCGGTGCAGCCGTCTTCGTCGACGACCTCCGCTCCGTTGCTCGCGATTCTCATTATTTTTCTCTTTATCGAATGCCAACGATTTTTTATCGCGTTGTCCGTTCTCCCCGGAAGCATCTTCGAAATCTCGACCCATCGGTAGCCGACCTTGGTCACCCCCAACGCGATGGCGTGGTCGTCCCGCATCGACCACGGCCGCTTGGTGATCGACGGGTCCAGCTGGTTCAGCCACCGCTCGCGCACCTGCTTCCCCGTCCGACCAGTTCCGAGCCGCGCGGCGATCAGCGTCCATCGCGGCCGCGCCCCGCAGCACTGCGCGACGAGCTCTTCCACCTTGGCGTCCTCCTCGATCGACCAGCTCTTGGGGATTTGCTTCTTGCACGGCTCGAGCGACCCCCGCACGTTCGCATCGGACGCCTCCATCTCATCGTCCGACGCCTCGAGGGCCCCGATCCGCGCTTCGTACGTCCACGTGTCGTCGGCCCACGACACGTCATACAAAAAGCACCTCTCGTCCTCATCACCGTACGCCTGCATCATCTTCTCGGCGGCTGCGTGCGTTAGAGGAGGCTTCCAATTAAATTCCTCTCGGCACGCGCACCCACCCACCCGTTTTTTTACTACAATGGTTGATTATTTATTTATGCCGTTCTAATGTGAATTTTCGAAGAAGAATTACAGTAATAATTAATTAATTAATTAATTAATTAATTATTAATTAATTAATTAATTAATTATTATAAATTAATTAATTATTGGGGCCGACCGCCGCCGGCGTTTACAGCTCTCATCATTTTCAGTGCCCCCCCTGGAAGAAGGCGATGTCCTGGGCGTAGGTGTTGAGGTACCGGAAAGCGAGGGCCGGGTGGAGGTAGGGCCGCATTGCCCTCGTGACCGCGGCGAGGGCCGTCTTGTCGGCCCTCGAAATCTCGTCGCGGAAGCCCTCGGCATTGGCCGACCGGACCTTGCTCTCGGCGCCCTTGCGGTTTGGCCCGGGGAGTTTTTTTTGCTTCTCTTGGATTTTCATGGCCGCGGCAGACGTTTTGGCGACGACGGCGCGCATGACGTCTATGGGCGGGTGGAGGCGGAGGAAGGTCGCGACGCGGTAATATTGGGCGTAGGTGTCCTCGAGGAGGTCCTCGTAAAACAAAATCAGCGTAGGATTGGTCTCGCGGACCTTCTCAAACCAGTAGTACCGCAACGACTCGAGGGCGGCGATCTTCCAGACGGCCTCGCGGCAATACTTTCCGATTGGTCCCTTCTCGCGGAAGAAATGATAGGCCGAGACGGCGACTGCTCGAGGGTCCCTCACAATCAGAACGTAACGATGCGGCCCCAAAGCGCTGACGTCCAAGGCATTTGGCGGCACGCACCGCGGCGACCAGACCGGCCATTTGTTCTTGACGCACGGCGCCAGCACGGCCTCCAAGCTGCTGTCGGCGAAGACCAACAAAGACGAAAAGTCCTGTTTGCCCACCTTTTTGCCGCCCGGGAGATAGTGCTTGCAGCAAAACTCGACCTTCTCGGTGCCCTCATCGATAGCCGCGCTCCGCGATTTTCCCTGAGTCACAACGGCATCCGAACAGTTGTCGCCGCACGTCTCGGCGACCAGCGTGTCCACGATCACTTCGACCCACGTGGTCCCCGACTTGGGCTGGCCGTAGAGATACACCGTGTCCCTGCCACCACACGCCTCGAGCGACAGCACTACTACTCGAATCCACCACCAACGCATCGGCGGTTTCGTTACTGTATTTCCGTGAGATAGGGGCTATCATCATCATCATCATCTTTGGTCCGTTCGGCTGGAGAGACGCGATATCCCGTGTACGCCTACCTCATGCTCCTCTCCATCAACCGGTGGAACTCTGGTTGCGGGCGTATTACTCCTTAACACTACCGAGTACGAGCTGCTGCTCAGGCAGCACAATAACAAGGCCCGATGCGACGAGGATCATACGCAGCCGGCTTTACCCAAATGCCGCGGCGTCGCTATCCCCTGCGTCATCCACCCCTTCTCAACTCGAACGCGACGACAGGGTCATCATCGCTTCTTCACAAGGATCGTTGTCTCCAACCTCGTCAGCAGGGAGGACGCCCGACCGTAGTTATGAATAAATACTGACTGACTAAGTGACGGGAGTCTCATCTGATAATAGTAATCATGATACGTCCGCTGCTGAAACGCAACTCCCGTTTCGATCGTCGTCATCGGCCGTCCACGTTGTTGTTGTTGTCGTTGTTGTTGTTGTTGTTGGCTTCATTCGTGTCGTCGCCGTCGTCGTCGTCGTTGGTCTTCTGGGCGAGGCCGTCGACGATGAGGTCGATAGCCACCTCGAGCGCGCACAGGTCCTGGCGCTGGTCCTGCGCCGCCGCGGCGTCGGCCTCGATCGCCGCCTCGATGGCCGCGAGTCGATGATGATCCATCGTGCATGCGAAACTATTGCTAACCCTATCTGGTCGACGCCCGGATAGCTGCTGAATACTCCCTTACCCTTGAATTCCCAAACCTGGCGAAATATATTTCTGGCGATCGCACGGGTGATGAGTCAGCCAGGTCTCCGTGTCTTTTTATATTATTTTTTTGGAAGAAAGTAGGTAGAGCGGGATCGTCCAGTCCAGTCCAGTCCGGTCCGGGTTGGAGGTGTGCCGCACCACAAAGGCGGGCCACACGTCGACGATGGAGAAAGAGGTGGTGCCGTAGAGGAGGGATGCGCAACCGGAGAAATTTCTCGGATGAAATGTGAGGTGTAATATAGGGTCTAGCAGCCGCAAGAGTGGGCATCGGCGGGGGCGCGGGAGTTGGCGGCGTTGGCGTGGTTTGCGCTGGAGAGTTTGATATCGACAAGGTTTGATGCGCCGTGGGGCTTCTGGTCGGGTCCGCCAGGGAGCGCGGTCGCGAGCTTGCGGAAAAGTTGCTTGACGTTAGCTCCGGCCTTGGCCGAGGTCTCGATGAAAAGGATGTTCTCGTCGTTGGCCTTGGCCTCGGCCTCCTCGGCCGCGACCTGGCGGCGATCCGCGAGATCGGTCTTGTTGCCGACGAGCATGATGACCACGTCGTCGCCGCGCTCTTGTCGGATGTCGTCGATCCACTTGGAGGTGTTGAGGTAGGTCGTCCGATTCGTACAATCGTAGACCACGACGGCGACCGAGCTGTCCCGAATGTAGGATGGAATCAGCGACCGGAACCGCTCCTGGCCCGCCGTGTCCCATAGCTGGAGCCGCACTGTCCGGTCCTCGAGATATATGGTTTTGCTCAAAAAGTCGATGCCGATTGTCGCCTGGTATGTCTTGTCGAAGCTGTCGTAGACGAACCGGTTTATGATGCACGTTTTTCCCACCCCCTGGTCCCCAAGAAACACGAGTTTGTACTTGGCGAGCGGCGTCATCTTCCCGCCGCCGTTAGTACTTGATGAGCTCTGGTCGGCCATAATGACTAATCGATCCGTTCTATCTACTTCCTCACCACTCCTTACCCTTTGTTGATGTTGCGCACCTTTCTTCTTCTGGCCGCCGCCGCCTCCAAGGCGAGGGCCTTCGTGGTGAACAACAACAACAACAACAACAACAACAACAACAACTACTACTACCCGTCCAGGGCCCTCGCCGCGACGACGCGCTATGCGGCGGTTTCGGCGGCGGCGGATTCGCTGGTTCGGGGCGTCGCGCGTCGCGCCAAGGCCCAGCCGCTGCCGTGGGTTGTCGCACTCGCGCTGCGCGAGCCCGCGGCCGTCGCGAGCGCGTGGGGTGTGATCGCGATGGCCCAGAGCGTCGACGCCGAGGCGCGGCGGCGGCTTCGGCGGAACTGGAACAAGGCCTCCAAGGTCGAGTTTCTGGTGACGCGGCCCTGTCTGGCGGCGTTCGTCGGCTGGCTCACGAACTACGTTGGCGTCAAGATGCTGTTCTACCCGCTGGCGTAC
Source organism: Chrysophaeum taylorii (assembly GCA_029834535.1). Lineage (NCBI taxonomy): Eukaryota > Pelagophyceae > Pelagomonadales > Pelagomonadaceae > Chrysophaeum > Chrysophaeum taylorii. The sequence continues at coordinate 65,789 of JAQMWT010000563.1, read as the reverse complement.
GTCGGAGTCGGCCCCCTGGGGTGGCAAGGCGTTGTCCCCGCCCAGGCCTCCCGCATGGCCCGCGATCTCGTCGCCGTCGTTACTCGGCTCGTCCCCGTCGAAAAGTGCTTGCTCCGCCTAGACGCCAACAAGGTCGCCACGCTCGTCGACGTCCCCCGTATCGTCTCCTCGGTCGCCGGCGGCCTCGCCCCGGTGTGGCGCGGCCTGACCGAGGAGTCCAAGCAAGCGTGCGTCGCGCATTCGCGTCGATTCGCCGTCGGCGTCGCGTCGGACGTGAGGCTACGAGGCGCCAGGTCCTTGGACCTCGCGACCCTCTGCGTCTCCAAGCTCTCCCCCGTCGCCCTCGTGACGCTCTTCCAGCGCGTTGGCCGCGTCGAACTCGACTTTCTCGTAGCCTCCGGCCTGTGGGTCGGCTTCGCGCTCGGCCTCGTCCAGTCACTCCTCAGCCTCCTCCTCGCGGACGAGTACGGAGGCCCCGACTCGAGGACAGTCTCCTACATCGGCTCCGGCATCGTCGGGGCGGTCACCAACTGGATCGCCCTCCTCTGGATCTTCCAGCCGATCGAGCCTCTGCGTCTCGGCCCTTTTTCGGTTCAGGGATGTTTCCTCCGACGCCAAAAGGAGGTCTCCAACGATTTCGCAAACTACTTCGTCTCCAACATTCTCACGGCCAAAAACCTCCTCAAGGATCTCATGTTCGACGGACCTAAGGCGCACCTCTTTCGACCGATGCTCCGAGCGCGCGTCGCCGCCTTCGCCGCCGGCGTCGCGACCGAAACCCTCCCCGCGCCAGCGCGCGACCTCGCTCTGGAAAACGACCTCCTCGATGCGGCGACCACCATTATCGCCGATAAACTCCGCACGGGCCTCCCCGACGCCTTGTACTCCTACGCCGACGGCGCCCTCGACCTCCAGCGCCAGATTGCCGCTAAAATGGCCGCACTCCCGCCCCGCCAGTTCGAGCGCCTCCTCCACCCCATCTTCGAGGAGGACGAGGCCACCCTCATCGCCGTGGGGGGCTTCCTCGGCGTCCTGGCCAACTTTGTCCAGGTCAAACTCGCCGACCTCTGGGCCCGCCGCTCTTCGCCCTCGCAAAATAAGGGCCCCGACGACAAAAAAGCCGCCCTCCTTCCTTAATATACCATCTCTCCGACTCCTCTCCCGGGGACCGCCCTCCTTCCTTAATATACCATCTCCCCGACTCCTCTCCCGGTCCCCGGGTTGTTCGCGTTCTTCGTCGTTGTTGGTGCAACCAACCAGAGCATGTTAAGCTATTTTTTGCGCTCGCCCATCGAGCCTCGGCAGTTGCCCCGGTGGGTACTCCTATTGAACTATTCATTCGTCTGGCTCCATAAGTAAGCACTATCGTCACAAACAACAACGACGACAAGCTTGGTCGACTTTTGCTTGGGGCGTGCTCTCCCCCCCCCCCCCACTACAATCTCGTGAGGGTACGACACTGTCTTCGTGTACGGAGCCCCTGGAGTGCGTTCGTTGTGGGTGTGAATACTCTCAGGGTGGCGCTCTCGACGTGTCGCCCCCTTTGACGGTCGGAGGAGCGCGAGACAAGCGCGGAGACTGCGATAAATGTTTGCGAGGCCAAATATTGCCGTTGTGACGCGCGATACCCTTCACCGAGCGTACTAGTCCGCACTTGTTGTGGATTCGTGCATGACCCTCCGCAATGAATGCAGGCGACCGACTATGCCAACGAATGGCACGACAGCCCCCTATTCGTAGCTGATGTTTCTATCATTCTCGAGGAGATTGCTCACCAACAGATTCATCACCCACCACCCAGTTGAAAACGGATCCTCGAGTCGAAAAACTGTCTTGTCTGAAGCATGCACGCGGTCGATCGCGGCAAGGCCCGATACGGGAAGCGGCCTGGGAGCCGTTTGCGACGAGCGAGCCATGAAACGGGGGCGTCTTCTGCACGAAAAGGCCAGCGCCGCCGAAGGACGTCGATCGCGGCGGCATACGCGTTCACCCAAGCGACCCGAGGGATGCGTTGTGGTCGACGACGTCCCGCGTCTCTGCGAGGGACGTGCGCAGCAGCAAAGACCGCATCAGAGAATCATCACGCGTAGTAGAGGGAAACAACCGAAACCTGCTACAAAGCCCTTTCTCCTCAAACAGGGACAACACATGAATCCTAACCCTCATACGTGGGAGGTCTCCTAACGCCACAAGGGTAACTAATATAAAAGAAGTGACGTCACCGTCGAAGGTCGCAGTTCCGAAGCGAAGCGCCTCTGATGGAGAATAAGGTGCACGAGGAGGAGACGGCGATCGTGTCGCGGACGCCCGTGGTGGTGAAAATCGGTCTCCTAGGAGCGTTGCTGGTGCAAAACACCCTACTGAACGTAGCCGCGAGACGGTCGCGGGTGCAGGCGTCTAAGGACGAAGAGTTGAGCGGATGCGGGTTCCTGACGACAACATCAGTGGTGACGACCGAGGTGCTCAAGTTGGGGCTCTCGTTCCTGTTGTTGCACATGCTCGAGTCCCACGGCTCGCTCGGGGAAACTGTTTTTATGGTGGGGAGACAAACGCGCGACAATCCGACGGACGGGTTGAAAATCGTAGTTCCCGCCGCGTGCTACGTCGTCTCGAACAACCTCGTCTTGATCAGCGGCGACTACCTCGAGGCGCCCTTGCTGGTCTTGTTCGGTGGTTTGCGGATCCTCGCCGTCGGCATGTGCTCGGTCGCGCTCTTGAGACGCGAGCTCGGCGCGAGGAGGTGGACGGCTCTCCTGGCCCTCACCACCTCCATCGTGTGCGTGCAGCTCGACAAGCACCGCGCTTCGGCCGACCACGCCGGCGACGAGGGAAAGAAGAATCTGCTCCTAGGTCTTGCGGTCGCTGCTCTGGCTTGTGCCGTCAGCGGATTCGCCGGGGTATACTTCGAGCTCGTGCTGAAGAACTCGCCCATCTCGGTCTGGGTCAGAAATCTCCACCTCGCCGCCATCTCGCTCCCGTTTGCCACCATGGCCGTCCTCACAAAGGACCGCGACACCGTTTCGAGTTGTGGCTTCTTCGCCGGCTACGGCGGCGCCGCGTGGACCTACGTCGCCGTCAAGGCCGCCGGCGGTCTCCTCATTGCCGCCGTCATCAAGCATGCCGACAATCTCCTCAAGTGCTTCGCCACCGCGGCGAGCGTTGTCAGCGTCGCCATCATCTCCGCCCTCCTCTACAACTTCCATCTTTCCCCCATGTTTTTTTTGGGGGCCTCGGGCGTCGTCTACTCCACCCTCCTCTATGGCGATGCCCTCAAGGACCTCCCCGGCTTTGGTCCCATCCCCACCTTTTTGGGGGGCAGGGGCCGCAGAATCTGCTGCGGCCCGATCGATGCCGTGCCCTACCTCCCCAACTCCCTCCCCAAGGGGGAGGAGGGCTACTTCATCCCCGCGAAAGGTGATGATGATGCATCACCAAGGCTGCTCGCCTCCTCCACCTCGCCAAGAGGGCGCACTCCCGCCGCCGCCGCCGCCGCCGCCGCCGACGGGCCGCCCAACGACAACTCCGAAAACAACGCCTAGTCCCCGAGTTGTTAACTCCGATCGTCGTCCGTCCGTCCGCCGCTGACGACGACGACGACGACGACGACGAGCTTTTGGTCGTTTGTTCGGTTTTGCCCCCTTGGTTTGGGGGTTCCGACCATAGTATGCCCGCACCTTGATACCTCCTCCGATCGACCGTAATTATTGTTGTTGTCTTGTGTCCGTCTGTCTGCGAGGCGGCGGAGGAAAAGTCGTGACCGCCCATAATGAACAACCGTTTTTTTTTTTTTTTCTGTACTAAAACTAATAATAATTTTGTGGAAATATTTATGAATAAAAGAGAGCGTCGTCGTCCTCCTCCTCCTCCTCCTCCTCCTCCTCGATGTGGTGGTTGTTCGTTGTTGTTAAGGTCGCCGTGTGCGATGAGGTCCGGCGGTGTCTGTGGATCGGCGAGGTCGCGCGGAAGACGTCCAAGCAGAGCGAGGAGATGGTGTGTATCCAGGGGCGGCGGCCGTCGTTTGCCGCCGGGAGCAGTTTGCGATGGCCGAACCTTCTGGGGATCGGGACGGGGAAGAGCGGGAGCACCGCGACGGCCGAGGTGCTGCACGAGACGCGGCGCGTCATCGTGGGCCACGGGAGGAAGTGTTGCTACGGGGAGACCTACTTTCTGACGACGCCGAGCGAGCTGCGTCGAGGTCTAGCGGCGTACTCCGAACATTTTCGCGTGCCGGAAACGAACCGAACGGTCGCTTACTACGACAAGACGCCGCGCTACAGCTCGCACCTCCTCGCCCCCTACCGCGCGCGCGCGGTGCTGACCAAGCACCTGCGGTTCGTTTTCACGACGAGAGAACCGCTGGAATTAGACGCGTCGTTCTACTTGCACGCGAGCAACAAAACGCTCCGAACGGTGCCGTACTTCAAGTTCGTCACCAGCCGCATTGCCGTGCACGAGCAGTTCGCCGATTGCCGACGACGCCATCTCGAAGATCACGGCGATATATACAACTCGTCGCGGTACGACTGGTTCGAGACGGCCGAGATCGAGGCGAAGCTCGTCAAGGCGTGCGGCCTGGGCGAGGGCTTTTACCATCCCGCCCAGGCCAGCCTCATGACCAGCCTCGCTCCCCGGAATTTGAGGCGTTGGACGCACGTCTTTCCGGACGAGAACAGCTACTTGTGTCTCGCCAACGAGGACCTCCTCGCCAATCCCGAGAGCGCGAGAGCCAAGCTTCTCGACTTCGTCGGCATCCCCCGCGACACCCTCCGTCGTCGTCGCCGCCTCGACGTCGTCCCAAGGACAACCGCGGTCGACCGCCTCTTTGCCCTCCAGCTGGACCGTTTTTACCCCACTCGGGACGCCACCTGGGTCACTTCGCACGTCGACCACGCCCAGAGCCTCCTCCTCGCGACCATCGCGAGCCACCTCGAGTGCGCCGACCTCGAGGCCGTCGACACCTTCTGCGGCTTTATGCCCCCCTACTACGAGCGCTTTCGTTGTGTCTGATTTTTGCATGACGATCGATGGGTTCTTGTAGTAAAAGCAAAGTGCGAAACGTTGAGAAGAGGGAAGGGCGTCTTAGTGAATGAATGAATCAATGAATCAATGAATGAGTCCGTCGGCAACATTTTGGGTGCCAGAAATATGGTGCAACCTGATACGTTTTAACTCGACGTAGTCGCGAATGCGGAACCAGCGCGTTTAGCTTTAGTCACACTGTCAGGGTTATTCGACAAATGGACAGCAGAAGCAGAGTCCCCAAGGACGGGGCTGTTGCGGATAAACGACATATCCGATTGTAGCGGGTTGTCGAGAGCATCATAATCCAGCAGCAGCCGATCTTGTTTTCTGAGGGTTGGCGGCGGAGATAGTATCGAGGATTTATCGCCAAGGCCATTAACAGTTTACGTAGACAAACCACATCATCAGCACAAGTATTAAGAGCAATGAGTTGTTTACCCTCATGTCTGGAAGTGGCAGTGATGGGCTGAAGTTTAGACTTCCATGTAACAAGAGAGCCAAACAGAAGAATAGCATAGCCAGTCGTACTTTTGCGATCATGCTCGAAGGAAGGCGCGTTGTCAGCATCTACAAATGCAACAAGTGGATAAAAGTTACCAGAATCCACCTGCTCTGCAGAGTAGTAGTCTAACAACTGGTTGCCATATCTGAGCGATTGCTGCCAATGATAGAGCGTAAATAAGTGATCCATTAGCGCGGAAGACTTAGAATAATAATGCCATAAGCGGAGGTTGCGATTTTCGGGTTTACGAAGGTAGCGAAAAACACCGGATAATATTTGGACGAGGAAGAAGGATGGGCCATGCATCCCTCGAAAGCATCGGCTGAGACTTTGAGAGAGATCTGGTCGGCAAGCTAACTGAACAAATGTCAATTTACCAAGAAGTGTCGAGCATGATTTAAGAATGTACTCGTCCGTCTCAGTGGACGGCTCTCCAGTTTTATAAATAGCTGAGGGTGACATTGGAGTTAAGGAGGGCTTTAGTTTCATTTGCATCGAGTGCTCCTCAAAAATAGCATCAATCTTAGCTTGACAATCCAGCGAAATGGAGCCATCAGCAGTTCGCGTGACTCGCATACCCAAGAGGGTGTGAGCTTATTCAAAAGAATCCACGGAGTATTCTTTCTTCATAGCTCGCTGAATCTCAAGACGAAGTATTTTCTCTGAGGTGCAAATGACAACAACATCATCATCCACAGATAAAGTGCACAATAGGAAAGTAGCATCATCTCGGACCTTAGCGTAGATGCATGTGTCTGTGCGAAAACGGTGGTATCCTAGTGCGTCGAAGAAGCCATTTGTTGTTTAATTCCAGAGAGCAGGACTCTGCCGTAATCCGTAGAGTGAGTGATTTTGGCAATTTAGGAAGGCGACGGCCTTGATACTCAGCGTCTTCTGGATCCAACAACAAGTATATGCCTTGCGGAAGCTTGACATACACTCGAGAATCGATCGGGGCTTGGACGAACGCGCTGGGCACGTTTATATGATAGACGGGAAGCCGAAGATGCGCAGCTAGAGCTAGAACACAACGGATGCCGGTGAGCTGCGCCATCGGGCTGAACGTGTTAAAGAAGTCGGTGCCAAGGGAAGCGAGAAGCCCCCTCCTCACCAACCTCGCCTTGTGCTTGAGATACTCGCCGGCGGCGTTGGTCTTTATACGCAACACGAGCCGGGTGTCAATGGGCTTGGAGCTAGCCATCGGCAGCGACAATTCAAAGGAGCCGTGAGAGCTTGACTATGTCGAAGATCTCCTTGGAAATCGCGGAGATGTAGGCCTTGCGATCAGCATCTGAGAGACGTTTTAGGCAGGTCAACTCATACTCATCAATCTTGATATATCTTTGGCTTGAATCTTGTACTCATCAGGGCCGACGATGCTAGGGTCTTGGGTCAAACATGTCCTAGCATAAGAATCGGCATCAGAATTAGCGGGAGCATGTGCGGGAATTTCGACTAGTTGAACAACGAATAGGGGATCAGCTTGTAGATGGGCCTCAATATAGTGAGCCTGCACGGTGATGTAATCCTCGATGTCAGAGAGGTGGGGTTTAGAATCTCCATAGGAGGCCTTATTATTTATATTATGTGCCGTTATGGCGTGGGGCGTCAACAATGCATAAGCATATTGAGCGGGAGGCACTTGGAATGCTTGAGCATGTTCGGTAATAACGTGAACGAGTGCACGAGCTAAATATGGAAATCCGAGAGGCGGGAGGTGTCGAGAAAGTGAACTAATGAGGCAAACGATGGGTGGATTTGTCTGCTCTGGTCCACACCAGAAGATGCACGTGAAGATGATTGCGAAAGAGCTTGGTGAACGTGATGATGAAGCGTCTATATGAATTCCCCCTCTGGAGGCATAGCCATCCTGTGGATGCCATTAGCAGCATGCGGGGAGTGGATGGTGGGATCCAAGAAGGTGATATAGTGCTTGGACAGATCATATTTGAAATCGGCCAAAGTACCACCAGCGTACTTGTAATCGGCGATAGTGAGCGAAGCAAGGCGAGCTTGGACTGCTTGGAGATTAGTTTTACGTCGAGGTTGAGGTTGATTAGGACCTTGGGTGAGACGGAGATTATCCTGTGAGAACAGCTCACGAAATGTTTGCATAACGGGCGAAGCTAACTAACTAACTAACTTCAGACCTCTCCCGAGCATGTGAGCCAGGCCGGACCGACAGGAGCCAGTCCGGAATCACGGGCCTGTAGACGAGGAGCGCCGAAAGGTCGGTCGGCGGAGAGTGACCATCAAGCTTGTCGCCATGCGACGAGGAGACCGCGATGTGACTGACAACCAACTCGTCGATAACCTTCCGTCTGCGCCCCCCGGCCATACCCCGTCCCAATGCGAACGTTCCGGCTGCCAACCGGCCCGCCCGGGAGGCGAATAGGTGCCAACCTTCGCCGGGAGGGCGGATGCCTTCGCAAGGCTCAGGATGCATGAGGCACCGTCCTCCATCGCAACCGCAGTCGGCGATCAGGGTAAGCGCGGGCGAAGCTTTTTGCGGGAACTCAGATGTCGTAGGTGTCTCGACTGGAGCAGCAGAAGCGGGAGCCGGAGCTGGAGCTGGTGAAGGAGTAGAGGTAGTCCCCCTCTCGTGTTCAGTGTCGGTAGACACAGCAATCCCCCTCTGCAACGCATCACTGGGGGTGCTTTGAACAAAAAAGGGTACCTCGGGAGAAGGTGCAGGTGGTGGGGATTGTTCATAATCGGGAGGAGATTCTAGTTAGATAGGGGAAAGTGAGTTTAGAGGAGACACGGACTTGACCGTTCTCGGGACTAAGAACAAACAAGTGCAGGCCAGTAAGTTCACCTAGTCCCAATCTCTAACCCCAGTAAGTTCACCTAATCCCAGTAAGTTTCATATAAGTTCACCTGGTCAGTAAGTTCACCTAGCTCACACCCACCCACTCCTTCGAGGTCGTCGCTCTCGCCTCCGCCAACCTAAGCAGCTTTGATCCGCACACGGCGCTAACCTTTGAGTTTACTCTAAAACCCCCAGTAAGTTCACCTGGTCCCAGTAAGTTCACCTGGTCACTCAGTTCACCTAGCCCCAATCTCAAACCCCAGTAAGTTCACCTGGCCCAGTACCGATAGTATGATGTATCTCTAGGCGAGATCGTCGAAGCTTTATTGTTGCGCAATTTACGTTGCCTTTCTCTTCTGGGACCGCCACATCGCCGCCAGCGAGACACCGCGCCTCATCGAACACTGCGACGCCTGGGGCATGGAGGTGCATTGCGGCAACCGACACACGAAAGCGGCGTCCAAAACGGAGATGCTGTTCGTCGCTCGCCCGGCACACCTGTACGGCGACCCAAAGTCGTTCGACGACACGAACCTCTCAGACATCGAGCTCGGGCGCGGCCGCTTCATACCGGTCGTCGACCAGTTTAAGTACCTCGGCTCGGTCCTCTCGCGCGACTGCCGCGACGACTCAGACGTCGACGCGCGGATCAAGAAGGCGTCTCAGGCCTTCGGTGCCTTGCGGGACTGCATCTTCGCCTCGAAGTCCGTCTCTGCTCGCGCCAAGCGCCTCGTCTATGTCTCGCTCGTCCTGGCCATCCTCCTTCACGGTGCGGAATCGTGGTGCCTCACCGAGGTCCTGTTCCGCCGGCTGTGGTGTTTCCACGCGCAGTGCGCCCGCGTCATGTGTCGTGTGACCCGGAAACACACCTGGTCCCACCACATCTCAACGGAGATCCTGCGGCGGCGCCTCGGCCTCGAGTCCATCGACGTCTACGTCACGCGCCGCCAGCTCCGCTGGGCCGGTCACGTCGCCCGCATGCCCTTCTCCCGACTCCCTCGCAAGATGCTCTCGTCTTGGGTCCGCTCCAAGCGCCCACCGGGGGCTCCGCAGATGACGTACGGGAGGTCGCTCGCCAAGGCACTCCGGAAATGCGACATCCCCTTCAACTCGTGGTACGACCTCGCACAAGACCGCGCGCAGTGGCGGTCCGCCATCCATGCACTTTCATCCCAAGCTTCTACCCCAACTGTGTGATTTTTTGCTCTGTGATCCTGGACCGGCTACTACCGGCCCAGCCTGGCTCCCATGCCCGGGAGAGGTCCGAAGTTAGTTGTTAGTTAGTTAGTTACGCGCATTGAAGTCAGATTTACCTGCAGCTGTAGCTAGAAGGGAATAAGTACTGTTGAGACTGTCGTGCGACTCCCGAATGGTGTCCATTAGAAACACTTTTGGAGGTTTTGTTGCCGTAGTCGTTCCGGGGATGTAAGGATCCAAGAAGATGGTTTATCCAAATCGACGGCTGGTAGTTTACTTTGTTTCATTATAAACTTTCATAAGAAACTCCAGCAACGGACGAACGTCATTCGGATCCACTAATTTTAGTAGAGCAGGATCCCGGGTAGTGTCGTTGCTGGAGCTTGTCTCATAGAGTTTAGACCATTCCATGAGTGACTGTGAGTACCTTTCGTGATTAGATGGGTTCGCACAGATCTTATAGATCTCCTCGTGCGCTTTAAGTGCAATGATTGAATTACTAAACTGTATCTTAGCTTCTTCTTTATTGAGCCTGAGTCTGAAAAGCAAGCAATTGTTCAACAAACACGTACGAGTTAACGTTGAGATTCATCTTGTTAAATTGTTGTTTGAGCTGCGCAGAGACGTCGGCCCGTGATTCCGGACTGGCTCCTGTCGGTCCGGCCTGGCTCCCATGCTCGGGAGAGGTCTGAAGTTAGTTAGTTAGTTAGCAGGAAATAGTTCCAACAAACTTCCCCAGCGCCCAGTGCCTCCTCCTCGCGACCATCGCGAGCCACCTCGAGTAGTGCGCCGACCTCGAGGCCGTCGACACCTTCTGCGGCTTTATGCCCTCTTATTACGACGAGCCTTTTCGTTGTGTCTGATTTTTGCTTATAATAATAAAATAGAGCGGGAAGGAAGACGTCAAAAGAAGGGACTTTCTGCCTGCGCACCGTCGTCAAGTTCCTTTCTCAGTTGCGGTCGTGGCCCAAATAAATGCCACCGAACGCCCCATCTTCAATTGCTTCCCGCACACACTGATTCCCCCCCATTCTCACGTATTTGACCGTTAAAACCCCCTGCAGTACACAAAAGAAACCCGCGGGTCGGGTGTTGTTTGTTGTTAGCGAGAAGCGATGCGTCGACGGCGCTCGGAAGACAGTGACGAGTCGCGGCGGCGGCGGCGGTGCGCGGTCTGCGTGCGCGCGCTGATGGATGACCAGGCGGCGATCGCCGAGCGATGACTCGCGCGAGCGGCGGCGGCGGCGGAAGCGGCGTCATTATGACGATTCTCCGCCACCTCGGCGGTACGACAGCGAGGGCGAGTCGGGAGGGACGCGACTCTACGTCGGCAACATTCCGTGCGTTTTTTTTGTGGCGTTGGCGATTTAGTGCAGGTACACGATGACGACCGAGCAGCTGCGCGACCACTTCTCGACGATGGGCAGGGTCGTCGACTGTATCGTCAAGGCCGACTCGGCGACTGGCAGGTCCCGAGGATTCGGGATCGTCCAGTTTCAGGATCCCGAGGACGCCGCGCACGCGATCGACCGCTGGAACAACCGCTCCTACGAGAGCCGTCCGTTGGTGGTCCGTTACGATCGCGACCTGAAGCCGCCCGGAGGCTACGCGTCGACGCCGCGGGGTTTCGACGGATCCGCGCGCCCCCTCAGGAGCCTCGCGGGTCCGCCGCCCAACGATCGCGACCTCCGCAGGCTCCTTATCGACCGCGAGAAAGCCCGCGTCGCCAGAGACTATCGCACGGCCGACGCCATCAGATCCGACCTCGCCGACCGAGGCATAACAATCAACGACCTTACGAGGACTTGGGCCTCGGTCGACGGTCGCTCGGGCCCGCGCCCCTCGGCCTACGACGACGATACCCCGAGGGCCGTCGGCGACGCTCCCGGTTTTAGTGACCCTCCGAAGCCCCAGCCCCCCGAAGAACAGGGGGAAGAACGCGAAGAACAGGGGGAAGAACGCGAAGACGACCAAGACCACGTCAACAACCACAGCAATAGCGAGTCTGCCGTGCACCGCCGCCACCGGGGCGACGACGACGACGACGACGACGACGACAAGAATAACGAAGATGCCGAAGACTGAGTGCGTTTGTTTTTTGTCATGAGTTTCGAGTTCGAATTCCAGGGGAGGGCCCCTTCTTCACAACGTGTTGGTCCCACTCAACAAATTCTGGCGTTTTCGACGAGGACGAGGACGACGAGGACGACGAGGACGACGTCGTCCACCCCTCCCAGCGGTGTGGGTGGAGAGAGAGTGACCGACGGACAACCCCACGCCCGCGGGTGGTGGTGAAAATCGGTCGGATTTGGCGATGAACCTTGATTTTATCCATATTTATTGATTTCGTCTACAAAAGTAATTTAAAAAAGCCCCTCCTCCTCCTCCTCCTCCTCCTCGAAGAAGAAGAAGAAGAAGAAGTCGCAGAAGTAAGCACAAGACAGTTGGATTTATGTTCCGTTGAACTGATCCGGAACGAAATGTGACATGGCACGTCGTCGACCGTCGGGCCTATGGGTCACGACGGAGCGCGTAGACCCGTCGGAGCCACCGAGCCTCGATCGCGTGGGCGGGCCGGTGGCTCAATTGACGAGGCACCGCCAGCGACGGTTTCGGCAGGGAAGGGCGTACCTGCGACGGTGCGTCGGCGTGTTCGCCGTTTCGATCTTGGGACTCGTCAAATCGCCGCAGTACTCGCACGCATACTACGTGTGCTGGGTCGTCGCGATCGCGAGCTTTTTTCTCGTGCTGCCGTCGGTGCTGCCAACCGACAATCGCAAAATACATTTGATGTTCTATTGCGCGGCCGCGAATCTCGCGTGCGTAGCCGCGTTCTGCGCGCGGAGGGCCGTCGCCAAGATCCGCATGCCCTGCGACATCAAGGCCTGGCTGTGTACTTGGAACATTTTTTATTGGGTCGCGCACGCTGCCTTGGCTCTCTCGCACCTGCCGATATTCGTGCACGCGATCCGCCGCCTCAGTCCCGGCAGAGCGCTCCACAAGTTCTGGCGCTATATGGCGACCTATTTGCTCACCTGCTCGGTTCACTCCGGCACGGATCTCGCGCTTTCCTGGGCTGCGGGTAAGTTCGACCTTCCAAAGTACAAGAACACCGCCATATGGAACGCGATCATTACCCTCGAAGTCCTGCTCATGGGCATCCTCTGCTCCTCCGCCAAGTTCAAAAACGGCACCTGGCAATTCGCCGCCTCCCACGCCGCTATCCGCGTCCGGAGGTCCACGGACCACCACCCGGCCTCCGGGATTTCCTCCTGGTGGCCCTGTCCCAAACCTCGGCCTCGAGACTAGGGGGTTCCGTTCCGGCTTCGGTTTCACCCCCCGATGATATGTATGATGACTAGGAAAATAATAATCAACCACGTCACTAGGAGAACGCTTCTTCTTCTTCTTCTTCGGACACTCTGAATTGAATTCATTCATGGGAAACCACTGCGGAGCCGCTGGCAATGCAGCGGACGGGGGTGAGCTTCTCGGAAAGACACGAGGGGTACCCGCCTCGTCGGCTTCCAAGGACCGCGTCCTCAAAGTGGTCGGGCGCGTGAAAGCCACGTCCGATGACAGGCTCCTGGAAGCTCCTCTGAGCGCGAAACGGTGCGTCTACTACGAGGTGGTGGTTGAAGTGCAGGACGACGCTGCGTGGGCACCGCTCGGTCGCGAAGCTGCCGCCGTCGACGCCTTTCTCGCCGACGGCGCGGGTGCGGCCTACGTTCGAACGAGCGAGGGCGTTCTCGGCTTCGCGCCGACCTCCGTCGTCGTCGACATATCCGCGCGCGCCGGGCTCGACGCGCGCGCCGCCTCCTTCTGCCACCGCAACCGCATCGAGCGCTTCGGGACCATTATTGCTCCCTCGGGCAAACCTCTGCTCTTGGAAAGGACGAATCTTCGAGCGAGGGAAGTCGTCGTCGAGCCGGGGGACGCGATGGCCGTCCTCGGCTACGTCCGCGATGACCACGTCGTCCCCGTCATCCACGTATCCCCCGACGATGCCAAGGCGCTACGCTGGACTGCCACCGACAGAAAGTTGTTTGCAAAGCTCTCCAAAAAGGCTCCGGGCCTCATGCTCGCGACAACGCTTCCAGATTATGTTGGCGTCGACGCGCGCGACGCCGACGACCACGACCTCCTCGTTCCCCCGGCGGCCAATCCTAGGCAGCGCTGGCTCCTCTCCACCTTCGACGACGACGACGACCACTACCACCATCCGTGATTCGGAAGATGATTATGTCCACCACTTTTCTCGCGCGCGCATCCTTTTTTCGGCACCATCCAGCGCCGCAATTTTTTCACGATCACGATGGATGAACTCCCCGCGTCGTCTTATCGCACGTGTTTGACGTCTCGTGCTTTCCCTACTAATCGATCGATCGCGCGAAATCTCCGCATCCAGGACGGGGACTCGAAGAATGATCTCGGTCAGTGCGAAAAAAATAAGCCGCCGGCGCTAGCTATAGCTAACGAGGAGACTTCCTTCGTGTTTAAAGATGCGGCGGAGTATACCATCATCATCATCATCATCATCATGACACGGGGTGGGTCGGTCGGTCGGCTGGCAGGACAACAGAGGGAGATCGAAAGGGAGGGTCGGGAAGAAGGTGGAGGAAGAAGAAGAAGAACAAGGCAAAGAGTCGCTCGGTCAGTAGTAGCGAGGCGGGGGTGCGCCGTACTGGGGAGGCGGCTGGCCGTACTGGGGAGGCGGCTGGCCGTACTGGGGAGGTGGCTGGCCGTACTGGGGGGGTGGCTGGCCGTGGCCGTAGGCTGGCGGAGCGTGAGCGTACGCCGGAGGCGGAGCTCCGTAGGCCGGGGGACCGTACGCAGGTGGCGGAGCATAAGCCGGAGGCTGCTGGTGGTGATGGACGTAGTAATCAGCGCGTCCGTCGCCGTCGACGTCGACGGCCGTACCAACCGCTCGGGGAGGCCTGGCGGGCGGCGCCGACGGCTGATGCGGGACGTAATAGTCGGCTCTTCCATCGCCATTGACGTCGACAGCCGTCCCAACGGCCACCGGCACGGTCGCGGGTCGAGGGACCTGGGGCTGAGCGACGACCTGGGGCTGCGCGACGACCTGGGGCTGCGCGACGACCTGGGGCTGCGCGACGACCTGGGGCTGCACGACGACCTGGGGCTTTGGAAGCGGAACGCGAAACTGCTGGCCGGGCTGGACGCCAGCCGGAATCACTACCTGGAGCCTCGTTCCGTCGGGGGCCTGCACGATCACTTGCGAGCCACCTCGGGCGTTGGCGGGACAGGCGACGGTCATGAAGTCTGCCGACGCCGGTTGAGGCTGCTGGCCCCCCATGGCCTGATTGAAGATCTGCCCCCCCACGGCCCCCAGGCTCGAGGGCTGGGGCTTTTGTGGTTCCCCGCCCGACGGGTACGTGAGCGTGACGATGCAGGTCGCGTCGCCGCGGTGCTTGCCCTTGTACATCAGGTGAGTGTCGTACTGCCGCGGAGTACCCGGCGTCTTCTTGAGTTCCCCGAGACGCGTGAGCTTTCCTACCCCGAGGAGATCGTCGGGGTCGGGGCCCACGTCGTAATCGTAGGCTGTGAAGTCGATCCCAGCATCGAGATCCGCGTCCGAGACGTTCAACTCGACCACGTCGCGAAACTTGACGTTTTTCCCGCCGCCGGAGATGTACCTGGTCTTGGCCTTCTTCGTCCCGACCTTGAACACCACGTAGACGTCGTTGTTCGTCAAAAAGTCCGCCGACCGGAGCCCGCGGCACTCGATCTCTGTTATCGTAAGCTTCTTCACGGCCTCCGACATAATGGTGGAACAATGCTGCTACCACTCTAGCCGCCTGCCTGCTGCTGTTACACGGATTGATTTATTTATTTATTTATTTACAAGTGCAGGCCAGTAAGTTCACCTAGTCCCAATCTCTAACCCCAGTAAGTTCACCTGGTCCCAGTAAGTTCACCTGGTCAGTAAGTAAGTTCACCTAGTCCAAATCTCTAACCCCAGTAAGTTCGGCGTAAACCCACTCGAGCTCACACCCACTCCTTTGAGCTCGTCGCTCTCACCCCCGCCAATCCAAGCTGCTTTGATCCGCACGCGCCGCCAACCCTTGAGTTTACTCTAAAAACCCCAGTAAGTTCACCTGGTCCCAGTAAGTTCACCTGGTCACTCAGTTCACCTAGTCCCAATCTCAAACCCCAGTAAGTTCACCTGGTCCCAGTAAGTTCACCTACAGTGCGCGTGTAGACGCCGGGAGGGGGCTTATCGGTATTGCGTAGCACGTGTGGGGTAGGGTGGAGTCGTCGACTCAGAAGAGCATATCCTCGGGGTTGCCGATCGACAGAGAGCCACGTAGAGCTGGACGTGGCAGAAGACGGGCTTGGGCAAGAGGACGCCGACCTTGCGGGGCGTCTGCCTCTGGCTCTTGTTGATCGTTTGGCGTCGGTGGGTTTGAGGGATACAGGTTGGAGGAGCCTCGGTGACACGACACGATCGATCATGTATCTGGTACCGTTGCAGTGGCCGTGCGACGGGTCGAGGTTGCGAAGACATTAAGCTCGCGATCAAAGTCAGCATGCCGTTGGTTGTCAGGGATTCGTCTACGGCGACCTCGCAGACTATTTTCACGACCCGCGGCGGCTCTTTCGGCGCGCCATTCTCACGCCCCGTCGAAACGATGTTGTCGATGCTGACAACGCGCGCATGACCGCGGCCTTTTTTTCCCGGAGACGAGGCGTCGGAGTTCTTTTCGGCAGACTAGGTTGGGTCGGAAGCCGACGCCTCGCTCTTTACAGTCGAGTTTTGAACTCCCCAACAACCAACGGCATGCTGACTTTGATCGCGAGCTTAAAGTCTTCGCAACCTCGACCCGTGGCACGGCCACTGCAACGGTACCAGATACATGATTGATCGTGTCGTGTCACCGAGGCTCCTCCAACCTGTATCCCTTAAGGCCTGCCTACGCCAAACGATCAACAAAAGCCAGGGCCAGACGCCCCGCGAGGTCGGCGTCCTCTTGCCCACAGGCCCGTCTTCTGTCACGTCCAGCTCTACGTGGCTCTCTGTCGATCGGCAACCCCGAGGATATGCTCTTCTGAGTCGACGACTCCACCGTACCCCACACGTGCTACGCAATACCGATAAGACCCTTTCCGGCGTCTACACGTGCACTGTAGGTGAACTTACTGGGACCAGGTGAACTTACTGGGGTTTGAGATTGGGACTAGGTGAACTTATTGGGACCAGGTGAACTTACTGGGACCAGGTGAACTTACTGAGACCAAGTGAACTTACTGGGGTTTTTAGAGTAAACGCAAAGGCTAGCTGCGTGTATGGATCAAAGCAGCTTAGATTAGCGGAGGTGAGAGCGACGAGCTCAAAGGAGAGTGGGGTGAGTGGGTGTGAGCACGAGTGGGTTAACGCTGGGATAGTAATTGGCACCAGCCTGTCCCAGTGACACGCCACTGACACACCACGCTCGCGCCACGCACGCGCCACGTCGCCTGTCCTGGCACTAGGTCACATGCCACGTTCACTTCATACACACATGACACTCATGCGATTGGGACTAAGTGAACTAACTGACCAGGTGAACTTACTGGGACCAGGTGAACTTACTAGGGTTAGAGATTGGGAGTAGGTGAACTTACTGGCCTGCACTTGTATTTATTTATTTATTTATTCATTCTGACGCGGCGAAATACGGCTAGAAAAAGCTCGTTGGGGGGGGGGGCTGAGCGACGTAGTGGCCGGCCGCCCGGCCGCCTTTGCCGTTCAAGTAGTGGTGGTGGTGGTGGTTGTTGTTGGGTCGCTTGGCGGCCTTGTCACCGTTGGTCGCCGCGTCGATCTGGGAGTCGAAGTCCTTGAAGCTGTAGTCGACCGTCTTGCGCTTGCGGGGACCGTCGAGGGCGGTGGCTGCATGGTTGCCGATGAGGAGGTCCTTCTGCGCGGCTTTGGTCCTGCGCAGGGCGCGCTCCTGGCGCTTAGCTTCGAGCCTCGCGGCCAGCAGGGTGGAGTTCAAGTGGGGGACGAGCTTGTCGCGGAGGACGCAGGAAATCCAGAGGTCGTCGCCGTGCGAGGACCGTCGCAGCGAACGCGCGAGTTCGCCGAGCTCCGATCCCGTCGCCGCCATCGTCTCCCAGCGAGGGTGCTTGGGGAGGGGCTTCTTTTTGGGTCTCTTCTTGGCCTTGCGGGAATCGGCGAAAATTTTCTTGGATTTAGCAGAAAGCGGGGGGGTCTGGCCGAGCGCGCAGCGGCACACGGCAAACGAACCGGTCGCGTCCTGGAAGAGAAAATATGATCTCCCGGCCGAATCCACCCCAAAGGATTCGAGCCGCAGCCCCGTCTCGGTGGTCGCCAGCACGTCCCGGACGCGGTGCTGCACGGTCGTCGACGCGTCGAGAGCGCACCTCAAAACCCTCGCGCGACGACGAGGGTCTAGGTTCCCGAGCCTCTCGAAGGACCTCGCCTCGACGTCGTCGTCGCAGGCCGTCTCGCCACCCAAGACCCAATAGGCCTCCTTCCCAAAGCCCGCCTCCTCCAAGGATCGCGCGAGGCTCACGCACCACTTGCCGGCCTTGACGCCGCGTCTGAGTATCGCGACGTACGCGGATTCAGACCGCAACGGGCTCGCGCACGCGGCGACGAGCTCTTTTAACCCCACGACGGGCGTCCCGAACCGGTCGGCGGTGGCGGCCACGATAAACAAATCCACGCACGAGTCGAGTCCAGTCCGTCGCAGACTCTCCGAGAGGTCCTCCTCTTCAGAATCTACTTTCAGCGGCGGCGCCACCAGATCCGTTGGTTCCGCCTCCTGCCGCTCCTCTAGGCACCGTCGACAATAAAACTCCTTCTCGGGAATCACGGGAATGTGGTAGCAGCTCTGGTGGAACGCCTCGTCGCACCCGTCGCAGTACACGATGTCGTCGTCGGGGCTCGAGTTCGCGAGCCCGCAGCACGCGCACGCGTCCTGCGACTCGGGAATGCCCACGGCGCGTGGCCGTGCCACGCTCTCCCCGCCGAACCGCATTCCCCGCTCGCGCGCTTCGCTGTCGCTCACCCAAACCAGACCCCACCCGGGATTCATATTTTTGAACTCGAACCCAACGGACGCTTCTTGTTGTTGTCCAAGAAGAAGAAGAAGTTCCAACCCTCTTTGTTTCCTTCGTCAAAACCCTTTTATTTGTTTTCCCCCCTGCTAGAGATCGATCGCGGTGACGTGTCGTTGATGATGATGCTGCGTGTCTCGTTGATCGCTTGCGTGGCGACCGCGTTGCAGATCGACCGGCGCGGGTTGATCAGCGTGCTGGGTGCCGCCGCCACGACGCCGGTCCAGGCCGTCCAGGAGGCCGTCGAAGTTTACTTTGGCGTAGGGTGTTTCTGGCATGTGCAACACGAGTTCGCGATGGCAGAGAAGCGATTGCTCGGCCGCGGCGACGACCAGCTGACCGCACGGGCGGGATACGCCGGAGGAAGCGGCGGCGACCTCGTGTGCTACCACAACTTCCAGCGCGTCGCGGACTACGGAAAGCTCGGCCACGGCGAAGTCGTGAGTAAGTGACTCGCCCCGTGACGAATCTCTCTAAGTCAGAATCAGATTTACACCCATTTTTGACCCCCCTGTCGATCTCGCGAGGACGTTTCCGAGGGTTTGCGCAGGCGTGAGGCTGCCCCCGGACGCGGTGCCCGCGTTCGCTCGAGAGTACGCTAAGCTCTTCGACGACAGAGGCGATCGACCCGACAAGCTCGATCGAGGCTCCGAGTACCGGAGCCTTATGGGGTTGCCGGGTGGCATGGACTCGCCCCTCTTTCAGGAGGCGAGCGACGTCTTGCTGAACAAAGGCATGAGACTCAAAGCGGGGACCGGCAACGACCCGGATACCCTCGGGAAGAGGCTAATCTGGGTCTATGATACTGCCGCCTTTCCCTTCCATCAGGCCGAGGTTTACCACCAGTTCCACGACGGCTTCATGCTCGGGGAAGATTATCCTCGTGCCTACAACGACCTCGCGATGGCCTACTACGAAAGAGGCCTGCTCGAAGGCACGGGCTGCCCCGATATTGTGTAATCATCATCGGTTTTACCCTTCTACTCTGGGGTTCCAGAGCCACAAAAGAAAGGTTCGTGTCCTCGAATGGAATGAAAAGGTGCGAACTTGCGGCCGGGGGATCTGACTTCGCGCGACGTCAAAGATTTTTTTTTGTATGTCGACTGCTATAAAGGGGA
Source organism: Chrysophaeum taylorii (assembly GCA_029834535.1). NCBI lineage: Eukaryota > Pelagophyceae > Pelagomonadales > Pelagomonadaceae > Chrysophaeum > Chrysophaeum taylorii. The sequence continues at coordinate 46,054 of JAQMWT010000563.1, read as the reverse complement.
AGTCCGTCAACGTGTCAGAATCGAGTCGTAGTAGCCCTGGCTGAGATGAGGTATCGGCAAAAATATTAGTGGGCATCTCGTAGGTCGCAGCTCTGTGTTGCTTGGGCGAGTGTCGTTGCTGTTGACACGACGCGAGGACGACGCGGACGGTAAATCACGATGTGGAGGCGGTTTTTGCGAAGGGCACAACACCACATACCATTACCAAAAGAACACATTCTAGTTGTTGCCTTTACTACTCGCGCACCACGGCCGCTCGAGGGGGGTGTGGCAGTCTTGCGAGGATATGCTACTACTCACGAGACAACGAGTATTGCGAGGCTACGCGTGCTTGGCTTGTAGAGCCACGACTGTTATTGTAAATGTCGAGTTGGGGGGTAAGGTGGTCGCTCTCGCTTGCGGTGTTGACTTCGGCATCGTTCGAGTGTGTGGCTATTAAACTTTCGACGATGGATTTGCAAAGGGGGTCTGTGATGCGCTTTCCTCGAGCTTATAACGCAACGAGAGTCTCATTAGCGACGACGACGACGACGACGACGACGAACGACGACGACGACGAGTCAAACACCCAGACTTTCTGGTCTTCGCCCAGATATATTGCGAGCGCACCAGAGCCCGCTTCTGCTCAAAAAAGCTGCGATCTTCATCGACGTTGTTGCGTACCATCTCGGTGAGAAGCACCATCATCTCCCTCGCCATGCTCAATGCTTCTGCGGAGTAGAGCGCGCGTGGGGGAAGGAACCAAGGCCACCTCGGCAATTCGCGGACAAGAAGCGCCGCCCCCTATCTGAAAAAGTGGACACAGCAGGTCGCCTCCTGCTCCCTCGAAGGGGCGCGCGGTGCGTTCTTAGTTCTAATTTCAGGCGCAGCAGCAAGAGCGGTAGCGAAGAAGCTGCGTCGTCATGTCGGTCGCGCGATCGAAGAAGAAGAAGAAGAAGAAGAAGAAGAAGAAGAAGAAGAAGAAGAGGTTTGCTTGGTCCGAGGAGCTAGCCTTGGTACTTTTTGAGGATTTCGACGAAGACTTCGGGAGGCTGAGCGCCCGAGATGGCCTCGTCACCGATAATGAAGTGGGGGACACCCTGGACGCCAGTGGCGTAACGGTCGTACAGGGCCACGACTCGATCGCGGTACTTAGTCTTGTCGGCGACGAGATTCTTGGCGGCGGTCTCGTCCAAGCCGGCCTTGGTCGCGGCCGCCACGAGGACCTCGGGGTCATTGATGAACTTTTCCTCGCCAAAGTAATTGCGAAAGAGCTCGTCGACGAGCTTGTTCTGGGCGTCTAGGCTGACGTCCTCTGCCCAAGCGATCAAGCGATGGGAATCCATCGTCGAGCCAGTCAGTCCTCCGAGGCTGAAGGGCAACCCGACGCTCCGGAAGGCCTCGCGGAGCCTCGGCTCGATCGCCGCGAGGCGCGATCGGCCGAACTTTTCTTCGTAGTAGCGGCGTTTCTCGATACCCTCCTCGGGGGCGCTCGGGTTGAGGAAGAAGGGCCGCCAGCGCACTTCGACGTCTGCCTGCGTGGCAGCGACGGCACGCTCTAGGTGCTTCTTCCCCACCGAGCACCAGGGTCAGACAGTGTCCGAGACGACATCGATGCAAATCTTGTTGAGACTCTTGCTGCCGGCCTTCATGACTGATGATATTACTTACCCTACAAGTAGTGTATGCTTCGTGTGCTTATGGTGGTGCTCATGTCCCAGCAGCAGCAGCAGCAGCAGCAGCAGACGTTCCATCGTCGGAAGCTGCCCGAGAGCGCCATCGCGTTTTCGTCGAGCGAGGGGCTCGCGCTGTTCTCCGAGGCGCTCGCCGCGCAGAGCATGGGGACGTATTTTCGGCTCGCCGAGCAGTTCCACACCCAGGAAGAGCCGGCGTATTGCGGGCTCGCGTCGCTCGTGATGGTGCTGAACGCTTTGTCGGTTGACCCCGGGCGGCGGTGGAAGGGCGCCTGGCGGTGGTACTCGGAGCACCTCCTCGAGTGCTGCAAGCCGTTGGATCGCGTCAAGGTCGAGGGACTTACGTTGGACCTGCTCGCGTGCACGGGTCGGTGCAACTCGTTGGACGTGGAGGTGATCCGCGGGGACTGCGAGCATCTCGAGGAGTCGGTCAGGGACGTGATTCGGCGCACGAGCGCGCAGCCGCCGGACAACCCAACGGAATTTTTGATCGCGTCGTACGATCGACGCGGCGTCGGCCAGACGGGGGAAGGCCACTTCTCGCCGTTGGGGGGGTACCACGCCGGCTCTGACCGCGTCTTGTTGATGGACACGGCGCGCTTCAAGTATCCCTCCCACTGGCTTCCCGTCTCTCAGCTGTGCGCGGCGATGCGATCGGTGGACCGCGACGCGGGAAAACCGCGAGGCCTTTTAGCGTTGAAGCGAAGTCTCGTCGGGTCTCCCGTCGGCGCCCAATTGCTCTTCCTCGACCACGCGATGTACCTTCGCGATCGCCGGCCTCTCGCGCTCCGCGACGCCCTCGAAGAGACGCGCCTCGACGACGCGCTGGCGACGCCGACGGACGCCGCTCGTCGCGTCGACCGCCTCGTTTCCGCCGGCGCTATACCTCGCGCCGTGATCGTCGATACATCCTGCTGTCACAACACCGACGCCCTCCGGCGCTCGATGGACAAGCCGGCGCAGCAATTGGGCATCGTCGAGCCCACGGACAACCTCCCGACGCCCGCCCACGTCGTCCTCACCCTATTTTCCATCCCCGACCGCTTCTGGCGTCGCCTCGCCTCCTCCGACGACCAAGCGGACGCCCTCGTTGCTTTACTCAACAGCGCCATCCCAAAATCTTTTCTTTCCGATGCCGAGGACCTCCGCCGCCGCATGGCCCACATCCTCGACTACTACCTTGACAATGACGAGTGACGACCAACCGCATGCTGGTAGATTTCCATTCCATTCCATTCCATTCCATTCCCCCTAGAGTCGTCGAAGGTTTCCTTGAAAGTTTTGAGTAGGACGATACTAATGACATGGCAACGAAGCAAACAGACAACGTATGGGCGAGAGGTGTCGGAAATCATCGTGTCGGAAATCATCTTGACAACGACGAAGAAGTGAAGTGCTATCGTCGTCGTCGTCGTCGTCGTCGCCTTGCGCGCGTGTAGGTGATGATGATGATGATGATGATGATGATGATGGGCAGCCCAATAATTGAAGCAGGCGCCTGCAGCGCGGACGAATAGATGGCAGGAGCCGTCGACGCGCTCCTGCCTCGAAATTTTTTAGTTCTTTTTGTTGAGATCAAGAGTCTGTGCCCGCGAAAGAAGAAGCGCCGCAGCTTTCCGAGTACTCAAGAGGGTGGTGAAAGTCGTCGCTCTCTTCGTCGTCGTCCTCCTCGAGCAGGAGGCCGAGGGCCCGGAGGTGGGCGTCGTGCACGGGCGGGAGGGAACGGCGGCGGTCGTCCATCTTGAGGACAGATTTAGTGATTTTGAGGGTGTTCGAGTCGTCCGGTTTGACGTAGACAAAGCCAAAGGTGGCGGCCTTAAGATCCATCGCGAAGACCGAGCAGAATGGCATCGAAGCAGCCTCGATGGTGAGAGTCGTGGTGGTGCGCGCGTGGACCTCGAAGGCTGCGAGCGAGACGAGGGACTTCATCGTCGTCGTTTGGGGCGGCGAGGACCAGGCTACCCGGGCGGCCGTGAAGACACAGAGGATGTTGAGGCTGGTGGAGTTGGTGACCTCGAGGCGCACCTCCTCCTTGAGCTTGTGGGTCTTTTGCTGGGCCCGCTGGTAACACTTCGCGGCCATCGCGTTGGTCGGATCGGCGTCGATCGCCAACTTGTACTGGCAGGTCGCCCCGCGGTAGTCGTGGCGCGCCTGTTCGAGGAGACAGCCGTAGCAGAGGTGGGCGTTGGAATTTCCGACCCCCGCATCGATCGCAGACTTAAACACGACCTCGGCCGCGTCGGAATCGTTGCGGACGTCGTAGAGGAAGATGCCGTACTTGCAGAGCGCGTCCGAGTTGAGCGGGTCGAGGTCGATCGCGCGCTTGTAGAGGCGCTGGGCGGCCGAGTGGTTGCGTTTGAGCTGCAGAACCATCGCGTAGGAGGTGTGGGCGATCGCGTTGGAAGGATCGGCTTTGATCGCCCTCCGGAGCTCTCTTTCGGCGCCGTCGGCGTCTCGGCGTTCGAAAAGCGCCGTGCCGTAGGCGGTGCGGGCCATCGAGTGGCCGGGGGCGAGGGCCACGCACTGTTCGAAGGCAGCGAGGTCCTCGTCCCCGCGCTTGGTTCGGACGACAGCCATTCCGAACCACGCGTCGACGTTGCCCGCGTCGAGCTCGATCGCGTCGCCGAGGCGATCGAGCGCCGCCTCGTAGCGACCGAGATGGCAGAGCGCTGCGCCTGCGACGACGCACGCGTTGGCATCGGAGCGATGACCATCCAGCGTTGCGTGGGCACCCGTGGCGTCGCCCTCCGACAGCTGCTCGAGGGCCCTCGAGACGACCGCGTCGGCTCGCGCCCACGCGCTCTTGAAGATTGCCTTGAGCTCGGGCGAGTAGGGAGACGAAGCCCCCACGAGGCGCGCGAGGCCCGTGGTGACGCGCTGGCCGCAGTTCGGGCAGAAATTGGCGGCGCGCACGGCGATAGAGGCCCCGCAGTGCGCGCAGTCCGCGGGTCCAAATTTCAGGAGCTCCTTTCGGAGCTCGTCGGGGTCGACGTTCGCGGCGGCGGAAACGCGCTCGGTGGCCGCCACGTCCTTAGACAAGACCATGGCGGCGTCGCGCTGCGTGCCCCCCAGCCGCTTGCACGTCTTCTCGATGCTCCGGACCATCGCCACCTCGAGAACGTAGGTCGTGGCGCGAGCCGCCGGCCGCAGCCCGAGCTGCTCGCGGAGCTCGTCGCACGCCCTCTCGACGTCGGCGTCGGCCGCCGAGAACGGCGACCCGATCGCGCCGACCCACCGCGCCTGCAACCAACCTTTCCGTTTGTACGACGAGAGCAGCAGCTCGTGGAGCTGCGCGAGCTTGGCGGCGAGGGCGTCGAGCGTCGCCTGTCGGGCGAGCGAGAAGTCCGCGTCTCGCTTCAGAACTTCGAGAACAGCCTTCGCGCGCATTCCGACGGCGATCACGTCGTCGCCTTTCGGCCGCAGGGCCTCGACGTCGTCGACGATCGCGAGGGCCGCCGCCGAGACCCCCCCCATATCCACGACGGTCACGTCGGTATCGTCGTCGCGACATTTAAGATATTCTAAAGCGTCGTCGACGATCATCTCGCGCTTTTCGAGCTCGTGCGCGAGCACGCTGGGTGAGGCCTGCCCGGGCTCGCGCAGCACGCACGTGCAAATCTCCAGGAGCTCCTGAAGTGCGACGATGGCCGCCGCGACCTGCTCGAACGCCTCGTTCCCGAACGGCCGAGCCCCCCGATCGCGCCCGAGCGTGTCCCGCATCGCCTCGAGAGCGAGCGTCGTCGCCTCGCCCCACGACACCTCCGCCCCCTCGATCTCCTTCCGCTCCACCAGCTTCCGCAGCACGTGAACCAGATCCCCGGCCATCATGGCCGCCTTGCCCAACATCCGCGCCTGCGACGCCTTGGCCCCCGCGAAAACGAGGGGCAGAGCCTGCTTGCTCGCCGCCGCCGCGGACACCGCCTGCCGCGTCCGCTCCCACCACGCCGCGGATTCCCGCTGCTTGCGAGTGTACAGTCGACCCAGTTGCGGCATGATTCGGTGATCCAACACGATCACTCCTCTTCCACTCCACTCAGGAGGCGCGGTGACACAGATGTGCTTTTGACGTCGAGCCCCGACAGAAAAGATCCTACTTCTTCTTGCCACGGTCAAACCGGCGCAAACGCAACTCTATTTGCTTCAAGGATCGGTCAGATCTCGCCAATGACTATTTTTCCGATGTCAAACGGCGCAGGCACCACGTCCAAATACCGTTTTCAACCTGCTGCTGCTGATTGGTTCCTTTCTACCAATACCACCACCACCACGTAAGCGCATGTAGTTGTAGTGGCAGAAAGGAAAACATGCGATGATGATGATGATGAGGGTTCGCTTCGAGAACCTTCAAGAATGACGTTCTCGGACGTCACAAGCAACTCTTTGAATTCGAAAAGAACAACAGACTGTCACTCGAGATCTTATAATAACGCTAACCCCACGCGGCCTCTCATTTCAGCTCGACGCTCTCACCCCCGCCAATCTAAGCTGCTTTTTCTTCATCAGCGCACGTTCGCTAACCTTTGACGCCTAAACCCCACGCGCCCGCCGGGTCCCTGGCGGCGCCCGGACGGCTAGGCTCGCGCTCGGCCCCTAATCAAACGGCCTGCGTCAACTTTCTTCTTTTCTCCTACCACTCACCCCAGCTCTCCTTTCCGCTCGACGAGTCGCCCCCCGCCAATCTTAGCTGCTTTCATCAGCGCCACACACTCTGCCCAGCCCCAAATCTCCACACCTCCACTCTCGGTCGGTCGAACCCGCACACGCAAGCCACGTCTTCGAAATCCTGTTTCGTTCCTGGCCCGCGTTTGAGCTTGTCCACAAACCCCTGTTCCGTCCGTCCGTGCAGCGGACCGCGACGCAAAACTACTCGACGAAGCTCGGGATCAAGGCGTAGACGGAGCAATCGCAGAAGTGGCGCCGCATCGTGATAAGGCGCTTGTCCTGGAGTGTGACAAGGAAGGGAGCAGCAAAATGGAGACGTTCACGGTATTGATGGTATACGAGGCGACAACGAGAAAGGTAGGGGTATGGTTCCGCAACGGCGTCGGACAAAGCGCCCGATGCCGACTCGGACAACGCCGACGATGGATGATTTTAGACTAAATAAAGAGCGTGTGCTGCGGGCAAAAAAAAATGGCCAGTCCTTTAGAGTATGTAAAGCAACAACTGTCCGCGGCTTCGTTTCCTATCGTGACGGACCAGCGCTCAATACCAAGGATGGACTCGCTATCGCGTCGTAGTTTGCTAGCCTGGCCACCACGGTGTTGCTTGCTTGCGCAGAGGGCTGCAATCCCCGAATTGATGACCCCCCGCGCCGAACCGAGGAAGCCTTTCAACTCGACAGAACGCATACGCGAGTGGCATCGCGACGCCAAGCCGGGGAGAATCGAGCTGGAGCACCATCGTAAAAAAAAAAAAAAAAAAGGCTGGGTCGGCGGCATACGACGGGATTCAAACGCACAAGACCCCGTGACACCCCACATTCGTGAAGACCATCGCGACCGAAAATAACTAGAGCGAGTGCATGAAGCCCGCCGCCCTAGTCGCGAGTCGCCGCCACGCGAGTGTCTCGCGTCAGCGCCGGCAATTTAAGACTCCGCAGATGCATTTGCTCGACGAGAGGACACACATACGAGATGTGAATCCCTTGGAACATGGAGTCTGGATCACGCACTTGAGGCGAGGTCAACATCCAAGACGACCGCCGGGCTGAGTCGTTACTTTTCACAAGAAGCAATCATGAGGAGGATGGTACTGTTCTTGGTGCGAACGACCCGAAACGTTCGGCGTTGGACCGAAATGTTGATGAGTCAAGCTTCATTACTCGTACTCGACATCATACGAGATCATTCATCGACTCGACCAAGCAACAATCATCGCGCACTACGTGGTCCAGGAAGAAACCGCATCGCGTGTCCAGCAATTTTGGCTGATCTAGAAGAAAATCGTCTCCACCATCACACGCACTCCATCTTCTTCCACTGCGTCTCGCTGGGGTTGGCTCCGTCTTTTTCGAAGGTCACCGTTTCTGCAACCGGTGGCTCGCAGGAAACCAAGAAGGACGACGATAAGGCACCACCAAATTATTTAGAGGCACCGCCGAAACCTCCAGAAATAAGATTTCATCCCCGGCTCAGAATACATATAATTATATCTTGACGAAAGCCGAGGAGGACGGTCCTCCGAACCACTGCACATCCATATCGACGCTGATCAGAGAGTACGAAAGTCATCGCGCCGACCAACGAATATAGATCACATTTTGAATGGAGACGTAAGGAATTCAGACGCACCCCGAAGTCAGCGATGACGACGAGTTGATGATTGAGCACCTAATGACGAGCATCTACAGTCTCGCTTTTTCATGGGCCTTAGATGTCAGCAGGTGATGTCGCGTTTCAAGGACCTCGATCCTCGTTCCAATCAATTCGTCGCTTCATCCACTCTCGCAGGAGAGGCCCGAGTGCCTCAAACTCGACAAGTGATACCGAGACGGTAGAGTCCGTGCTTAGGCCGACTGAGCTGTCCCTTTCCAATATTGACGCTGCCGAAATAAAATCACCGAGCCAAACATATCACATGCCTATCAGCTGCTGTAGACTTGAGGTGACTGACTTAACGATCTGGTTTTGGACGATAGCTAGCCTAGTGTGTACGTCGAGAAGATTCCTTGGCAATGCAATGATTCCTATACGGGGAGTTTTTCCGCACAACTTTGGTATCTGTTGAGACTAAAAAATCACAGACCGCGGTTGACTCCAGCTTCTCGAGCGAGATGAGGTCAGAGGCACGGGTCAGTGTCACCAGTCCGCTGGGCGCGCACAGCTTTTTGCCTGATGACCATCAGCGTGTGAAACCAGCGGTAAATCTCTTTAGTATGCAGCTGAGCGTGTACGGGTTAGATTGAGTCTTTGGGTGATCGTGAACTTGTTCCCAATATTGACGACGTACCCACGTGCTCGTGACGCACATTTGCAGTGCGTTGCCCGAGTCATCCCTCATTTCACCATCAAGGTTTCGGTGGCAAAGCCAAGAAGATCGAGTTCATAGACATCTCTCGACAGCTGGCGGGCTCCATCCAACTCGCCATTCATCGGATGCAATCTGCCGCATGCTAATTCCTGGAACCAAGCAATGCGCTGATTCAAAGAAGCAGCTGCGATCCATCAAGATTTGGCCGGCGCGTTTATGCCGAACATTATACGTTCGCAAATTTGTCACAGGAACCTTGAGGGAACACTGACCACTCTGCGTTCGTCTTGGGACGAACGATTCATTGAGTTTGCACTGGAGCAGAATTGCCTCAAAGAAAATGTGCTAGTGTGTGAACCCCGCCGCCGCCTGAATTTTGCGGCAGTGTTTTTTTTTCCACGCTCAAGCCATTCTTATTACCCTGCATCAAAGGTCATATAATAAGCCACGAGTGGAAACAGACCACAGACACCTGTCGTTCCTCGGGAACACTAGACATGCCTCTGGACAATCAGCGCGATGGGATGTGCTACAGCCCGCATCTTTTGACTGCGAGCTTACATATTGTCCCCGAGAACTGCTCGTACGAAGATGATGAGCCTATGAAGCTTACTTGAGTGTGCAGGGGGAAGCTGAAGGATTCTTGTTTCACACTCTCTTTCGTGACTACTATAGCGCTACAGCCAGGTCCAACTCCGACTTGCATGATACTAGCGTCAGCACGCACTCGCCGCGATGTCAATCCGCGAGCCTCGAAAATGAGCCTAAACCGATTGAATCGCTGGACAGCTTTCCATTCGCAAATCAAAAAAAAGCTGAGGACTTCGTCAAAATCTAAAGAAGATCGATCGCTCGGGAACAGTCCCGAATAATATTATCCCAGTTGCCACCAACAGATGCTTGGGAGTGTAAGGACAGGATCAACCCGTCGTCGACGTCAATATCAGCATCTTTTTTGCACGACATATTCAACGAGATCATCACGATGGAATTCACAACACGGATCGTGACCACATCCGACCCGCGGATTTGGAGGATGGGTGACTGCTAGTATCCTACGGAACCTACGGATGCGGATGCGCCGTGCGGACCACCAGCGGGATCCAGCGGATACGGACGTCGCGTCTTCGATACCCTATAATGGGCGATGGTGCGCACAGAAAGTGACAAATTTGCAGATGAGCCAGTCGCTACGCGGCAGCAGAAACACGGCGCTAAAATAGACCACGCACATTCGGGGGGATGACGACGGTATCATACCAGAATTTCATCGTCGTCGTTGTCGGGGAGGGTCCCCGCTACGTCGACTTCGCGGCTCGCGCCTCGATATTACAAAGATGAACTCGGCGACCGTCGAAAACCGCGACCATGCTAATTGAGAGCATTGCTGGGCAGAGATCACTTCACCAAGCTGACCAAGACGCAGCTTCGCTCTCGCTTGATCATCAAACACAACATCCCATTTAAAAGAGATTCGATGGCGGCATGGACTACGACCGGCTCTGGGCTGTGCTCAAAGCCCGACACTACTGGGGCTCCCAACCCCGAGTATGACACCGATATCGATGATATGAAGCGTCTGGCGCCGAGGATGTAGCTTCCTTAGAAGATCATTGACAATGACTATTGCCAAGTCGTTCTTGATCCGTCGGAGATTGTGTTGTTTTATTTGGAAGCACCACATCGAATTTTGTGGTTGTATCATGAAATATGGCGCCACGAAGCTACCTAGATCCGCGAACGGTACTGGTTGTTCTTGTGCTGCTGCTGCGTCCAACAAAGATAGATAGATACCTTGTGTGGCAGAATGCATCATATGTGAAACGTCAGCAGCGTTTTTTTCCGAGCTAAAATGCAACGCCATGATTTACGGTTGCAAGCCCCTTACAGTAGATATATCACGCACACGAGGTGAATTTGAAAGCCACGATTGTTCAGCCTACTGGCGAAGAAGAAGAAGAACCCAGTTCCACCGCCTCGCAGCACGCGGCTCTCATTACGTACCTCTCAAAAAGCCAGAGAGAGAGAGAGAGAGAGAGACGGGCCCATTTGAAATGTCGCACATAATTAAATAAAGAAATACGTGACCGCACGATGATGTGATAAAAGAAGGAGTCGGGGTTAGGAGAAGTCAGGTCGTTGAAGACGTCGTTTTTCTTTTCCGGAGAGCGTGCCTACGGCCGGTTACAGAAGAAGCTGCTTTTTGAAGTCCTCAGAAATTTTGATTCACCCAATTAAAGTAGAAGAGGTGAGCGTTCTGAGAAGAGAAGAGAAGAGATGTGTGGTGATACAAAAACGGGATTTACTTCGGGCGCGAACCCTCGCCATATGCTCAGCGGCGGACCGGAAACCAGAGCGCTTCATCATCATCCTCCTCCGAATCGATCTCGCGAAGTGTCACGAGGGAATCGTCGTCGATATGGTCGCGCGTCATGCTCGAGACAAGCTGCGGCAGTTCCTCGATCTCGTCGATTATCCCTGCCCCGGGAAGGTCGTCGTTTTCTTCCGACGCGATCCTGTGGCCGCAGGTCGGGCAAAATCGAGCCTCGCGAAGGTCGTGCGAGGCGCCGCAGTACGGGCAGCCACCCTCGGGGGAAAAGGTGTGCATCTCGACCTTGAGTTCGACTCGGGAGACGTTCGAAGCGAGCGCGACGCCTTGAGTCGCGACGGCGTCCTTGGAGAGCGCGAGCGCGGCGTCCTTGAAGGTGCCGCCGCGACGGCGCGCGGTGTTCTGGATGGTCTGGAGCATCGCCTCTTCGAGGCCGTAGGTCAGAGGCTTGGGCACGCGGCGCAGGCCGGTTTGGCCGCAGAGTTCGTCGCAGGCGCGGTTTACGTCGACGTCAGCGGAGGCCAAGGGCGCACCGACCACGCCCGTCCACCGCGCGCGCAGCCACCCGCGTCCCTTGTAGGCGTCGAGGAGCACGCGGTGGAGCTGCGCGAGCTTGGCCGCGAGCACGTCGAGAGTTTCTTGCCGAGGAGTGTTCGCGCCGCGTTCGCACGCCTTTTCCGTACGCTTCAGCAGCTCGAGGACTCCCCGCGCGCGGGCCTCGACCGCAGCGACATCCTTACCTTTGCCCCGCAACTCCTCGACGTCCTCGAGGATCGCGAGCGCCGCCGCGCTCGCGCTTCCGAGCTCGACGGGGCCCGCCAACGACGCCTCGCGCGCCGTCTGCAGGCAATCGATCGCGCGGTCGACGATCAATTTCCGGCTGCTGAGCTCGCGCTTCAGGACGCCAAGCCGCGCCGGCCACCCCGGGTCCTTCAGCACTTGGGCGCAGATCTCGAGGAGCTCCTGGAGCGCGACCAGCGCCGTAGCCGCGTCCTCGAACGCCTCGCTAACCAGCGGCCGCGCCTCGTCCCGCATCGACTCGAGCACCAAAGTCGTCTCCTCGGCCCACGTCAGATCATCGGCAGCTACGTCACCGTGCATCACCAGGCTCCTCAGCACGTCCACGAGCTCGCTCGACATCGTGGCGGCCTTTTCCAATATCGACGCCTGGGACCCCTTCGGACCCGCGACCAGCAATGGCAACGCCTGCTTACTCGCGGCAGCGGCTACGGCCTGTCGCGTGCGCTGCCACCACGCCTCTGCGAGCCGGTGCTTGCTCTTGCACAACATGATCAGATTCGATATTCTCGACGACGCGACTTTTTTTTTTAGGACGCCCGACGATACATTTTTTCGTTCGATTGCCACGTTTTGACCGTTGGCGCTCGAACTTCCTGGCGTCTACCCGGAACAAAAATACTAACATAGTAATTTATACAACTCCAGGCCAGGAAGTTGACCTCTGGTCCCAGTATAAGTTGACCTAATCCTGGTAAGTTCGTTCACCTGGTCCCAAGAAGTAGAACGACTCTGCTCCTGCAGGAGAGAGGGCGGCTACTTGAGGACCTCGCTGTAGACGACGACAGTGCGCGTGGAGAGAGACGCCGCCGGGAGGGGGCTTATCGGTATTGCGCAGCACGTGCGGGGTAGGGTGGAGTCGTCGACCCAGAAGAGGATACCTACCCTCTGGGTTGCCTATCGACAGAGAGCCACGTAGAGCAGCTGGACGTGGCAGAAGACGGGCAAGAGGACGCCGACCTCGCGGGGCGTCTGGCCCTGGCTCTTGTTGATCGTTTGGCGTAGGCGGGCCTTAAGGGATACTAAGTTGGTTGGAGGAGCCTCGGTGACACGACGCGATCGATCACGTATCTGGTACCGTTGCTTCGGCCGCGCGACGGTTCGAGGTTGCGAAGACCTTAAGCTCGCGCTCAAAGTCAGCATGCTGTTGGTTGTCAGGGAGTTGAAAACTCGACTGTAAAGAGAGAGGCGCGTCGTCTTCCGACCCAACCTAGTCGGCCGAAAAGAACTCCGACGCCTCGTCTCCGGGAAAAAAAGGCCGCGGTCGTGCGCGCGTTGTCAGCATCGACAACATCGTTTCGACGGGGCGTGAGAATGGCGCGCTGAAAGAGCCGCCGCGGGTCGTGGAAATAGTCTGCGAGGTCGCCGTAGACGGAGAGAGACCGCGACGCAGCGCACGACGACGCTCTCAACGCTGAGGTGGTGGCTGCGGCGCCGGAGGAGCGCCGAGAGCAGGCCGAGTTGCAGCTGGAGAAGGCTGTCCGTGTCGCCGCAGCTCGAGAGGAGCGGCTCAAGGTGCTGCTCAACCGACACAAAGACACCAAGTCCAAGCAGTGCTCCCGCGACGCCGAGAAGCAGCTCGAAGCCAAGATTGCCGAGCTCGAGGCCACCCGGCAGCAGACGGACGAGGTGGCCAAGGAAGCGGCCGCGGCCGCCGAGAGACGTACCAGAGCTCGGCTCTCGCGTTCGAACCCGAATGAGTATCGCAAGCTCCAGTCCAGCTATGCCGACGTCAACAAGCTCAACCGCGAGCTTCAACTGGATCTCTTCGCCGCCGAAGGGCGCGCCGAGGCCAAGGAGGAGGAGGTCGGGCGGCTGCAAAAGCGAGTCGACGAGCTTGAGCACCAACGGGCACAGATCTGGGTACCTTCGAAGCCGGCGGGCGCCGGTGCCGGCTCTGGGACACCCTGGACGTCCAAGCTCCGGCGGCTGTACATGAAGCTTTTGGCACTTCGCGTGCCACCGGCCAAGATCTCCGAGGCTGTCGCGTCTGTCGTCTTAGCGGTGCTGGGTCCCGAGCTGGCCGCGGAGCTCGAACTGCCGAGTACGGATTTCGCGCGTAAGCTGCGCAGCGAGATGGGCCCACTCCAGGAACTCCTGGTCGCCTTGGAGCTCAACGAATCCGGCGTCGTCTCGGTGGCCACGGACGCCTCGCCTGTGGACGGCATCGAGATCGGGACTGCGCACATCACGCTGCCGTGGTACGAGCTTGCCGACCAGACCGCGGCCGGCGAGGCCCAATGTCTGGCTGCCCGCTTCGCGTGTATGGATCGGCTACTGGAGCACGCGCGCAACACCTTCGCGGCGCGCCACCACGGGAACGAGGCTGCGCGCGCTGCCCTGCCAGCAGCTGAGTCGACATCTCTCCTCCAGCTTGACGGCGCGGTGATCGAGATCGACAACGCAAAAAGCCGCTCTTGCGACAAGGCGCGAGCTCGAAAAGCTGGTGTCGGAGGCCGCCAAGCGCAACTTCATCAACAAGGGGAGCGAGGACGCCTGGAACGCACTGTCAGACTCGGAGCGACGGCACGAGGCCAAGCTCTATCAGGCCAACTGCATGAGGCATCTCGGTACGTCATTCTGGATTTTTCTTTTAAATCGATCCACCGCGCTGGCAACACGTTTCTGGATGGTGGCGTGGCATTCGAGGCCAAGCTGCTGGCCACCCTTCGGAAAGACTTCCTTCCCAAGTTCAACGAACTCCGTCTGACGTCCGACCTTGACAAGGTCATCCACGCCGTTTCTTAGTGCTTTGGCGAGGGCATCAAGCGGTACGGCGGCAGCTTTGGCGCCGACCTGTGTGCCTACTAGGCTAAGGAGTGCACCGACGAGCTCTATCTGACGCTCGGCCGCACGGACAAGGGGACCCGTCAAGATGCTCGAACTACCTCGGCCTGGATCGTCGGCCATAACCTCCGGCTGCTCGTCGCATACATGGACGACAAGCTCTACTCGACGCAAAACGTGCTCCGGGACAACCTCTACGCCACCCTCACCTCCAGAGAGGTCGTGGGTGCCTTATACGCCCGCGCCGTCATAGAAGACAAGTTTACAGTCCCTTTCCGCTTCTTTGCAGCCTCTACGGAGCTCGAGGGCTGGACCGTCCTGGACATGGCGCCGATCCTCGACCAGACGCGCGCTTTCTTCCGCACTTTCATCGACAACCCGGACAAGGTGGCTACTCTCGACTACCAGGCCTTCGATGTCAATAAGGAGATCGAGGCCTACCAGGAGTTTTCGGCCGTCCACTCTGAGTCAACGAAACGCTCAGTCGATGGCAGGACCTCGATCCGCGACGTCGCGGTCGTCCGCGACATCATATTTGGTGAGCTCGACCCGCAGATCAAGGGTGTCATGCTCAAGATCATTAAGGCCTGGGGCGAGGGCTGCCTCCACATCTTCGACAATTGTCAGGCGACGCGCTATGTGGACGGCGGCGAGCTGGCCTAGGCGAACCAGACAGATGAGCTCAAGACTGCGTACGTTGGGTCGAAACGTCACACGAACCGCTGCGAAAGCCAATTTGGAGGCGCCAAGTACCACAGCAGAATCTTCCCCTCGAGCAACATCTCGAGTATCTGCGGTGTCATTGCCTGCAGTAGGGATGATGTGTTTGGCCGTCTTGGTGACTCGATCCGTGCGTCCCACGCAGGTCGATGACAACGGCGCGAGTGGGTTGACCGTGAAGCGCCGGCGCAAGGATGAGCAGAGCGATGGAGTGCTGGGCGAGCTCTCACCCCAGCTCGCGGCGGCGGCGCTCGAGACTGCTCGCCGCTCACGTGCAGATTGGACAGCCGACGCGAGGGCTCATGAAGCTGCCCAAGAGCGCCGTCGCGACAAGGATCGAGAGGCGCGGGAGAAGGCGCTCAACCGCCAAGTCGAGGCTTTGGCAAGGCCAAGTCGGCCCTCGAGGTCACGCCCATCATCGTCGAATCGGATCTCCACGATGGGCGCGTGACTCTTCAAAAAATCACTCGCGAGCTTTCCACTTAGCTTGCTTCGTTCTCGTCGGACGCAGAACGATCCCGCGTGCTGACTGGGCAGATCAAGCGCCATGTCTTGGGTATGGGGCTGAAAGAGCTCCGGCCCAAGTCCTACACGTCGACGACCGACGCAATCAGGTGATGGGGCAAAAGACGTGCGGCTGCCTGAAAGACGGGGCCTAGTCGGGGTCATCGCCGAGCCGCGGGGCAGACGAAGAGAGGACGGGCGCCGCCAGTAGGTCGTACGCATGCTGCCGTCGGCGACGAAGCGTGACTGGAGGGGTTTATGAGTGGCCCGCGACCGACCTACCGTCAAGCAGACAGACACGAGGCCGAACGAACGAACGAACCAATTTAGAGGCGATGTCGATTTTTCTGGGGAGGAAAAGCAACGACAACATTGTTATACGTCGTTGGAGCTGCGGGAGTCTTGTAGATGGGCGTTGCTGAACATGAGTGAGCGTCTTCGCTGAATTCCTCTTCATGAGCCCAATTCTGATTTCATACGTATCATCCTAGTTGGCCACCAGCAAATCGCAAGCAATTGGCTCTGAACAGGGCAAATGTGCTGCGTCCACACTTCTGGGTCCGACGCTCAGCTTCACCATTCATCGGTCGGACCAACCGTGAGCGCCTCAAAATGCATGCACTTACCGGGATCTCGTTAGGCTGCCCAAAGAATGAGCGAGTGGACAATCGGAGGCTCAGTGTCTTTGCGGCTGTCGCGGTAAGTCACTCCGAAGGCTGGGAACGCGACCGAGCTGTGGAAACGGCGCGCCATAACCACATGGTGAAGGCCATCGGAAGAGACCAACTGTCATGTCTACATGCGTCGCAGGTGGAGATGCGCTAGGTACCTAGGGCGTATTCAAACGCACGTCGGGAGCTCACGTATACGAACTAAACGGCCAAAGCAGGGTGCTTCTTCCTAGCCAGACTTTTATTAGCTTCCTGCTGATGTACCACGATGGTGCTTGTATTCAGCTTGTTCGAATTCGCCGGTGTGTCTGTTCATATTGGCTAATGGTTGCGTCGCCATCATTCAGATGCCTGGCATTCCACGAGCCCACACAACGGAGAGTTTGGAAGAAACGGAGAGGGCTTTCGCCCGGGCTTTCACGCCGACAAGCAGCTCCTTGACAGATTCCGTGTTCTGGCTTAGCTCCTCTTAAATCCACGTCAGGAGAATATAAGTCTGCATGGTTTCCCGAGGCGCCACATCCGGGCCCATTTATAACGGCAGCACGAAGCCGCGGACGTCGTCGTCGAAGCGCCCACGGAGTCGCCGACACGTATTCGCGGTTGCGGATCATGTCGAGGATACGATTCCCCGTCTGGGGAGAGCAACAAGAACCTCGTCATGGTGTATCGACGCAGCGAATAAGCAGGCATCATCGCCCAAATGCTTGAAATATGATGTCTACTAGCCGCCGTAGATCTTCAAGACGCGTTGATGCTCGGTCTTGATGGGATGTGATTGGCCCTGGCTACCTTACGGATGGTAAGAAACGAGATTACACCCCCATAGGGAACTACCGTCGAGTTCCGACCCAAGAAGGTGTGATGTGGCGCGGCAAAGGCAATGTGCACAAGATTTGAGGAACAACAGGCAACCATAGCCAGGTTTCGACGACTCATTGGGCCAAGCAAGTGCTCGGACTGTGGGCTCGCGCCGCAGCTCGACCACAAGAGCCAGGGCTGGCTTTAAAGCGGTAATTGGTGGGCTCAATCCGACAAGCACAGCACATTCTCCATGCGAAGTGCCTCAACGGTTCTTTGAGGTATGGCCCGAGCCCCCAGAAACCAACAGGATCAGCGCACGCAGTTCCAAGACTTTGAGACTTCGTAGAGGCAACATCGCTTGTGGCGTGGGTGGGCCACCTCTTCGTGTCCGGCGGCCCGCTGGTGACCACTGGATTACGATTGCCTGACGGTCTCCGGCGACTAGAGGGCCGCGCAGCTGACCCGGACATACGGGCCGCGATAACAGCACCTCGAAAAATAAATGACCTTTCGACAAGGTGCACGCGAGCTGATGGTCTATCGATACCACCGGCGCGGACGAACACCTTGAAACGCGCAAGTCGGGCTACCTATTCGTCGAGGAGTAGGTCCAGCAGCGCGCTTGTCATCAGCAAGCCCCTCTCGTGATAGTCATGGATCATCGGTTCGCCTATGCATCGAACGCATCTCCATCGCCGCTCGCTAATAAGACGTCTGCCTCCGAAGAGCTCGCCGTAATCGACAAAAACTGCGAGGAATTCAAAGTTCAGTTCGCACGCTATTTATTATGTCGAACACGGCGTGCGGCGTCAACAAGACCGCCGAGTTCTTCATCGACCGGATGAAGCCGCTGGACGAGGAGATCACACAGCGCGAGGTCGGTCCCCCGACACGTCGTCGTTCTCTCGGACAACCACGCCAGCCGCAATGTCGTCAAACGGTGCCGCGGCATCCGCAAAAAAAAAAAAAGTTCCACAAGGCAAGGCACGTCTACAAGAAGATGGGTGTCTGCCGTGCGTCCCCCCCTCGGATGAATCCACGGCAGGTGTTGGAGCACCCCAACCAACCGCGTTAAGTCCTTCTCCAAGGTCAGCATGATCGAGCAGACGTGCAGCGTCGATCGGTCCGCGTTCATCATGCACGCCGGTCGGCAAGGAGGAGGTGGTCGACCGGATCATCACGTCGCCGGCGGGTGTGCCACCACCGGTCGAGTACTTCTTTTGAGTCCAGAGCAGGCTTAATGCACATTATAAAGCGACGGATTGTTCGTTTGATCGACAGCCAAATTGATGGTGTGCGATGCGATCGTATAGTAGGCGGCACGTGTCCGAAGCACGAGATGCCTCGGGCCCGCCCTCTCTCTCCCACCACGGCGGCGACCACCCCCAGCACCACCAAAATTAAACGCCAACGTCTTGACGATCGATCTTGACGATCGATCATAGGCGGAACAAGGATAAATTATAGGGAAAAGTCAAGTTTCCAACCACCATGTATGTTTGGTCACCGTAAATCCCCAACAAGTTTGGTCACTTAAGTTTAGTCAATCCGTATCTTGGCTGACTAAACTTATGCTTGAGGAAAGCAAGGATAGGGCTCGCTGACAAAACAAGGCCCGCTGTGATCAAGCATTTGGAGGTTCTGCATGTCGCGTCGTGACTCCGGAGCGTCCTTCGACTTCGACACGGATGACGAGGAGGTCGATATCGACGAGGGCTTCGCTCAGGTCGAGCGGGACCGTGCTGGTATCACGCTGACGTCGGGCGACGACGACACCAAGAACGGCAAGCGTGGCCTGACGAAGGTTAACGACTGTGACAGATCGCCGCGTACGCTGTCGCAGCTCAGAATGTTCAAGCACCACGTTTCGCTGCTTTCACGCTACCCGACGAAATCCGAATTTAGTATGTGCGTTCGGGAAGAGGCCGAGTTGCAGCAGAAGATGGTCGACACGGGGGGGAAGCAACAGCGTGCATAACATGATCAATACCGCGACGGCGTTGTCGTTCAAGTGTAAAGTAGAGGGCTGCGGCTTCTTTAAGCGCGCTGCTCGTCGTGATGGGCTTATAGACTTCGTCGTCACGCATGATGAACCTCACACAGGAGTTTTTACACCGACGAAAACCCAGCCCAAGTCGAACTACCGCGCAGAGCACTTCTTAGAGGCCGTGACGACCATCATCAAGAAGGGCTCTATGGAGAGCAAGTCAGGAGGCACTACTCGGAAAGGCGTCTGGTAGATGTCCACAACAACGTCATCAAGGAAAGGCTCAATGAGATGACGAACCGTGAGCATACACTCTCATCCGTCGAGAACATCTAGCTCAAGTCATCCTAGCGCTCTTGGGAAACGAGGAGAGGAACGCGGTATCAGCGGTGTCTTGCGCAGGTCTTGTTTGTGGCTGTTGTCCTGCGAGGAGGTGCATGTGTGTGATCAAACTTGTAATGTTCTGACCAAACTTTGTGACAAAACTTGTGACTGTATGACCAAACGTGTGACTTTATGACCAAACTTTTGACTTGGTGACCAAACTTATGTTCGTGTGATCAAACTTTGTGATTAAACTTGTAGCTTTCTGATCAAACTCTTTTGGTTTCGTGACCACACTTGAAAATCGTAGCTTAGTGTGTTAGTATACTTCGCCACATCTACATTCACGTGTGTGCATCAAAGTCACACTTGTCATTCTCTTAGGCGGAGTTGCACGCTTGCCAGCGCGCGTTGCGAGCCCACGGTCATGCGGTTAAGTTGTATGGCGCGAAACAAGGAGATCTCCTGAAGGTATTCATGAAGAGGCTCAAGTCTGAGCACAAGTCGGAACAAGAGTTCAGGCATATGGCTCCGACAGGAGCCGGTACAAGAGCTTAGACCTCAACGACTACAAGATCCCTGAAACGCTGCAGTCACCTGCCTTGGCTGATAGGAAGTTCTTCTTAGGTTATGTCGTCGTGTCGAAACCCGCCATACGCATGATGAATGCGGGCCTCCTGCGCCGGCAGGCGTTTATTGACGGCGTTCACTGCCTCGACAACCAGGTGATGATTTCTGTGACCGGCCGTGAT
Organism: Chrysophaeum taylorii; assembly: GCA_029834535.1. Taxonomy (NCBI): domain Eukaryota; class Pelagophyceae; order Pelagomonadales; family Pelagomonadaceae; genus Chrysophaeum; species Chrysophaeum taylorii. The sequence continues at coordinate 25,733 of JAQMWT010000563.1, read as the reverse complement.
GCCAACAACCACCTCGTGATGATATCCACTTCGTGGTGGAACATGACCGAGTCTGCGGAATCGATCGGCAAGGTCATTAAACTGACCGTCGAGAACATCCCGCACAGAAACTGTCAGGGATTCGTCATAGTACAGGACTTCCAAAAGGGAAGCCTCATAGCGCACGTCACCGTGAGTGACCTCGCTAGCACCATTTGATTCCTCGTCTAATTCCGATTCCTGCGCAGCATACGCCCGAGGCCGACGCCTTCTCGTGCAGTAAGTCTTTGATGAACTGTTTACTCTTCGTGAATACGTCCTATTCACAGTGAACCACGGCAGCGAGAACATCGCAAAGATCGCGGAATCCGGGGATGCCGCTATCTTTCGTCGCTTTGTTGAGGCGCCTACGAAGGCGGCCAGCGACGCTTTTCATGCCGAACTTTCTCCCAAGGCCCAGCGTTGGGTGAGTCATAATCTCCTCGTGGCATTGAGTTTTCTGGCACTACAGGTTGCCAGTCGGCGCGAATATGCGCGAAAGCATCTGAACGATCAGGAAGCAGACACCGTCACAGTGTTAGACGGGCCCAGGGCACTCTTTGGCACGAGTACGAACAACCCGGCGGAGGCTTTCAACAAGAAGCACATCAACGCGAGGTTATGCAACGGACCCAAGTCCCTCCAGACCTTGTTCGCTGAGCAGGCAACGACCTACGCGGATACGAGCGCAGCGGCCATCCGGTGCGCAAAAACCGGCGAGAGGCTCACGTGAGTGTTCCTCGTGTTCGGATGCAAATTGTTGCGTCATTAGTTTCGTCTTGTCTTCGATCAAAATGGCGTGCTTTCGGCCAATAATCTCAAGGGTCTCAACCATCTCAAATACGTACGGGCCTACGGGCCTTTGTCTTTTCAGATCACACTCCCGTTGTTATGTTCACACTTGTCGGGTTGTTTTATGTGATATCTAAGCGTGAACCGTAGGCCCAACTACAATAATGATGCCCAAGTCAAGGTTGCAAAAAGCAAGACCCGGATAACAAGAGTTCAGCCTTACGGCGGCGGCGCTGGCGCCAATAAGGGGACGTTCTTGGTGTATGTCAAAGGTGACAACAATCAGCAACTTACGTCCGTCGTTGTTATCGGGCAGAAGGGATACGTGAATTTTGAAGATTCGGAGCAACTCGACGTACTTTCCTGTAGCTGTGGCAACTACGCGTTCTCTCGCTTGCCGTGCGTTTGCATGATTGGAGCTCAGATAGCTCGCGGTGAGCATGCTGAGGATCTCTATCCACTTTGGACCACGACGCAGCGTTGGGAAAATCAATATCGGGTCGGGGGTGTTTCCGATTCTCAACGCAACGGAAATTGAGTCGGCGCAAGGAGAAATTGAAGCCGAATGCAAAGAAGCTGGTGAGGAGTTTGAGCCTTGGCTGCCATCCGCGATCGGGCCCCGACGGACAGGCAGGCCAAAGACCGACCAACGCCAAGAATCCTCGCTGCGGAAGAATACGGGGTCGGGGTCAAAGAAGGACCGGAAGCGAGCACGAAAAGAAATGGCCAAGACGTTCGCCGGGTTGGACCCAGAAGGAACTGCAGCCCGGGTCGCCAGTAAAAAGCGGAGGAAAGGAGGCCGCAAAGCAACCGAGCCTCCCGAGCCTACCGAGCCTCCCGCGTCTACCGAGCCTCCCGCGTCTCCCGCGTATACCGAGCCTCCCGCGTCGACCGAGCCTCCCGCGTATACCGAGCCTCCCGCGTCGACCGAGCCCCCAAACAAGCAGCAGAAAGAGTCGTCTACAAGCTCGTTTCCTCCCTGGTGGCCAACAGACAAAGAAGCGTGGGACCGTGCGCGCGCCGAGCTCACCACCACCCTCAATATGCTTTCGGCGCGCGGAAGGAGTTTCAAATCAGTCCGGGTGATGGCTTCGGATGTGCCATATCCCGCTGCGCAGCCTAAACACTACGTTCCTGGAACAGTCACCTACGCCAGAAATAAGTTCGCCGTCACGTACGACAACGGGGACGATACGGAGCGATATGATGCGAACGACGAAGACAAGGGAATCCTTGCCGAGCTGAGTATGGGGTACTTCTTACCTTTCGAGAACGATTCGGTGCGATATTTGAAGCCGAGTTCAATGATGTGTGTTTTTATGGGAGTGTCCAAGAATGTTTGTAGCAGCGAGCTCGTGTGACCCCACGGTCCTATCGGGCATGTACACCCAACGCACTCGACACGGAAACAACTGGCTTCGTGCAGGAATCCAATCAATCAGGACGGCCTACGCGTGCTCCACCGGCCGGAAAGCCTCGCTCCAAGAAAAGGACCCAGTGCGCCATGTTCTCCGCTCGTTCAACAAGGCTCACAGGTGACTTGTTTATTTCCAAGCTCCCGCGTCGACTTCAAATCCATGGTTCATTAACGCCCGGGGGGCACTTCGACATAGCAGTGTGGTTGCCTCGACAAGACCGCCGACGACAACCTCCACAACACTATCAAGAGGCACCCTCCTTAGAACCTCTGATGCGCGCTCTCGACCCTGAATCGATTCGCAAAGACGCTCTCCCTCTCGGATTTTGGGATCCAGAATGGGGTGATCCGTGTCACGCTGACCATTTACCTTTGTCTTTTGGCGTCTGCCTCTTGCCGAAGAATGGCGGACGACCACGGCAACAGCACCATGGTGAGTCGCGGTATGGGATGCTCCTACGATGGAAGGTGCGAGAATGGGCCCAGCTTAACCGCGTCAAGCCGTGGGAAACTGCTGGCGAGGCCGCGCGTCGCAGCCCTCAATATGCGAAGCTCCTTGCGTATCGCCGCGCTGCCTTAGGATCTCCTTCTAAGGCGGTCATGGGGGGGTGTCCATGCCGCGCGTGTAACGCCACGGTAGATTCTGCGTAGCTGCAGCACCTAGCTTTCGTTTTAAAAGCATTTTCGCACCAAAAGCGCTCACGCGCCCCCTTAAAAAGCCTCCTTAAGTTTGATTTAAAAGGCCGAAGTTTGGTCAATACTGTGGAAGTTTGAGGAGTAGTGACCAAACTTGTTGACCAAACTTACAAGGAAATTAGTCAAACTTGAAGGGTTGATTGATCAAACTTAATGCAACTTCGGAGTGACCAAACTTAACTGACCTAACTTCTATGGAAAGTGACCACACATGTGAGTTTTTCCTTAATCATACATCAAAATCGAGCAAACATGAGAGAAATTCACCAAACTTTTTGACCAAACTTGACGGATCCCAAAATTATATGATGATTATTTTGGAAGCCAACCCCGCGGAGAGGAGCAGACGAAAAAACGAATATAAATCAAGCCGTGTGAACAAAACTGTGGATTGCGTGCATCGTGCGCGTCCTCTTGCAGTTCAAGGACTCCTCGATGAGGTCCATGAAGGCGTAGAGGGCAGTCGCGTCGTCGGGTTGGTCGACCATCAAGGAACGGTGAACCCAGGCAACGTCGTCGATGGTCGACAACTCGGGTATGCCGCAATCGACCATCAAGACGAGCAAGGTCATGATCAAGTCTTGGTTGTGTCTCAGCACAAAAAAAGCCTTGGCGGCCATTTCCTCGAAGAGGCGAAAGTTCGCCCCGGCTCGATGGCCGCCGAGGACGTACTCGAAATGAGGCGTGAGCACGAAGGGCGCCGTTTCTCTTTTGATACCGAGTTTTTCCTTGAAATTGCCCAAAAAATGGCCAAAATCGATGTGGAAGAGGCGGCCGTCCGTCGTGAGCATGATGTTGTCGTTGTGGCGGTCGCCGATCCCGAGGACGTAGGTGGCGACGCAGTAGCCGGCGAGCGATCGAGCGAAGTTGTCGAGCGCGACGACGAGCGGCTTTCCGAGGTGGAGCGGGTTGTCCATTTCCGAGGGCTTTGACTTCCAGGGCCGGGGTAGGCTGTCGTGATAGCACGGGACGTGGGGGTCTTCACCCACGATAGTTTTTGGTGCCGCTGTTGTTGTTTTGTGTCTAACGAACGAAGCGAACGAGGCGCGGAGGCCCGCGTGGCGAAAGTTTTCTGACCTCGGGGAGGACGAAGCAGCCACCTTTTCCTCCTCCTCGCAGCACTCTTTTGTCAACCAGGTCAACAAGGAATGGTTTCCGTAGTAGGCCTGGGACGCCGCCTTGTATTTTCGCGTCCACTTGAGCGTCCCGAGTCTTCGGCGGTCGCCGCCCCTCGTGATCGTCGCGAGCGTCTTCGAGCGCTGCACGACTTCGATAAACCCTTGGTTCTTGGCCGTCGCGACGCAGCCGTAGGGCGACATCTTGAGGTCGAGGCCCGCGTCCTTCCAGAGGGCTTCCATGGATCTCAAGAGTTGGAGCGTGAGCTGGTCCTGGCGCAGGTCGTCGCCGGACTTGAAGATGACGACGTGGGGAGGGTCGTCGCGCGACGCGTTGTGAAAGGTGAGCCAGAGGGGTTTTTTCGCCGAGCCCATCACCTTGCACTCGGGGACGTGGAGGCCGCGGCAAACCATGAAGGGCGACAAGGGGAGCTGGAAGGTGCGGGGCAGCACGAGGCGGCCGAGCTCCGAGCGGAGCACGGCCGTGCGGTCGTCGTCGCTGCCGCGCATCGTCTTGACGCGATCGCAAATTTTTGCCAGTTTCGTGACGAGGGTCCTCTGGTGTCCGAGGGACGTCCGGTAGTCGCCGCAGGTTCGAATATAGACGTCCCGCAGCACGCGGCAGCGGTGGGTTGGGTCGTCGTTCTCGGTCGCGAGCGCCCAGTAGAGCGCGTGACCGCAGACGCTCGGGGTGCGGAGCGCGCGCTTCAGGAGCCACCGCGTCAGCGCCGTGTCGTGCGAGGCCTCGAATTTGACGGCCTGGGCGAGCTGGAGCGCCGCGGCGGCGAGATCGGCGTCGTGGAGCGCGTCGAGGCAGCGCACCGCGTAGGCGCGGACTCGCGCGTCGGGGAAGCGCGGCGACAGCAGCTGGAGGGCCTCGAGGGGCGCGACGAGCGGCCACCGCGCGAGCAGCTCGTACGCCTCGGCGCGCATCTCGTCGCGGTCCCACGCGACCGACAACAGGAGCTTGGGCAAGGCCGTGGGAGGCAGCTCGCGTCGCCTCGCCCACAGCAGGCGCTTGTCGTCGTCCGAAAGCTCGTAGAGGACGTCCTTTTTCACCAGATCCTCGAGGAGGCCGGGTCGTCGGCGAGAAGACGACGCCGCCGCCGCGACCACGAGCGGCGGCGGCGGCTCGGTGGTGGGGACACCACCACCGCCAGAACTAAGGAAGACCCGGACCTCGTCCAGCCGCTCGCGAAAGACAGCCGCGATAGCTCGCACCTCCTCGCGGGTTCCACCCCTGACGGCCGCGACGACGCGGTTATCGACGACGCAAACGTCGGTCGCACCCTCCGCCGCGTGCCAGAGGAGCTCGGCGTCGGTGCACGCGGCGGCCAACGTCGCCTTCAACGCCTCCGAGAAGGGCATCTCGGGGGTCGCAACCTCGTAGCACGGAGCTTCGGCGCATCTGAGCGCAAAGCTCTCGAGGTTTGCGATCGAGGGTTCGGCGGCGTCGTGCTCGTAGCTATCCAAGGTGTCGCGGACGTCGATGTCGCCGAAGACGTCATCAAAGGCCTCGCGCTCCAGAGTCCAGCAAGCGACGGGTCCTCTAGTCGCGGTGCACGTCGAAGCGCGCGGCTCGTTCAGGAGAATTCCGCGCTCGCCAAAGTAGTCGCCGGCGGACAGCACGGCAACCATCGCGCCGCCGACCTCGACGCGAACGCGTCCGCTCACGACCACGTGGAACTCGGTCGCTTCTTCGCCCTCCGTTATGATTCTTTCGCCGTCGGCAAAGTGGCGCACTCCTAGCGCCGCGTGAGCCTTGGCCAGTTGCTCTTCGGAGAGGTCTTTGAAAAAGGGAATCGACCTCAAAAACGTCGGCGAAAGCTCGAGCTTGCGCTCGGAGAGTTCCCTGTCGTGATAGCGCTCGAGCGCGCGCTTCGAGAGTTCCCTGTCGTGATAGCGCTCGAGCGTGCGCTCGGAGAGTTCTCTTTCGCGAGCGCGATAGAGCTCGCGCCGTTCGTCGTCGACGACGACGACCACCCGGACCGTGCCCGAGAGCTCCCCGACGACGCGGCCGTACGACGCGAGGGGAAGGCAGAACGGGCCGTCCTCGGCGACGACCGCCGGAAATTTCGCGACCGCGTCGCCGACTCTCGCAGCAGCAGCAGCACCACCACTACCCTTGGTCACGATAGCCTCGCCGTCCCATTTGCCTACGGTCTGGACCGACGTCCGGTGCTTGGCCGTCCGGAGCGCGGCCTCGACGCTCGACGGGTGGAACCCAAAGTCGAGGTTCGTCGTCGTCGGTTTTCCTTTTTTTTTTTCTTCTTCTTCGTCTTCTTCGGCGGAAGCAACAAGGGGGGTAACCTCGACCCTCTGGCCCACAAAGTTTCCGTCGAATCTCCGCGCGAAAAGGTCGGAGAGGACGAGAGCGACGACGCGTTTTTTTTCGGGACGAAAACAACGACGGTCCGGAAGAACGAGAGAGACCCGGAGCGGGAGGTAAGGGGCCTCCGAGACCGGCGGCAAGACCCACGGTTCTAGACTCCTCTTTCCGGGGTGGCGGAAGAGGCCGCGCCAGAAGACGCGGCAAGAGTACGACGGCACCCCGCGACCACCTCCTCTCGAGCTCGGCGGGCCCTGATCGCAGGGCGCGCACTCGAAGCCGTACAGACACGCGCCCAGCCGCCGTTCGGCGTCGAGCTCGTCGAGCGCGGCGAGTGTCTTCCAGTCCGACCGCCGGGCAGCCTCGAGCACCGCCTCTCGAGCAGCGTCGCGCGACTTTGTTCTCGCGACGCCAAAGGGCCGGACGGAGCTGAGCGCGAAGCCGAGGTCCCCGACCAGAATCAAGCGGTCGTCGTCGGCGTCGAGGTGCCGCAGGGCATCGCAAAGCATCGCGCTGCGTTCCGCGGCGTGGCCCTCGCCCGGCGGCAGGTGGGCACAGACGACGGCGACGCTCGAATCAAAAACTCTAAAAAGGACGAAAAGGAAACCGTAAAAATCGCAAAGTCGCGCCGAGCGCGATGCCTCGATCTCGACGGAAACGTTTTGGCGCGCGAACAGGAACACGCGGAGCGCGTTGAAGCGACGGTACCCGGCCGCCCTGAATGATGATGATTCGAGGTGGCGCGAAAGCCGCAGCTCGAGGTCGCCGCGTTCGGGGTCCGCGAGACCCTCCTGCGACGACGACGACAAGAAGCTCGAGGCCTGCAGGGCCACCACGATCACGTCGTGGTCTTCCCCCTCGAACCAGAGGTCCTCCCAGGCGAGGCCGTCCATGTTGTGCGACACTACCAAGGCCCTCACCATCTTCGGTATCCATTGACGTCATCTCTTCCCATCTTCCGTATCCGTTGATGTTTTTTTCAGGCATCATCATCATCTCTCGCCGATAGTTTAGTTAGTTTAATGAAGAAGCGGGTGTCGCTCGACGCCCAGCTCCGCGAGGACGCGCGAGTTGAGGTCGTGGCGCGCAAGAGGAGGAAGAAGAAGGAGCCGTCTTCATCATCATCATCATCATTACCCGCTGAGGAAGAGGAGGAGGAGCCGGGAAAAAAGGCCCAGGAGCTCGCGCGCGAACTCATGGAGGACGATGAGGAGGGCGGATTGTTCGGCCGCCAAGTCGTCGAAGAAGACGAAGAAGAGGAAGGTTCGGATGTGGAGGAGGAGAAGGCGTTCGAGGCGGTGGGTCTGTCGGCGAAAGAGTCGCGAGTCGTCGATTCGTATTTCGAAGAACCCGAAACCAGGCGCACTCTCGCGGACATTATTCTCGCGAAGATCGCCGAGAAGGAATGCCCCCCCGAAGAAGATGATGAAGACGGGCTCCCGCCCAAGGTCCTCGAAACCTACCGGGCTATCGGTCCGATCCTCGCGCGGTACCGCAGCGGGAAACTGCCCAAGGCCCTCAAAGTAATTCCGGCGCTCGAGCGATGGGACGAGCTCTTGTGGCTCGCGAGGCCAGACGCGTGGTCGGTTCAGGCCGTGGGGGCGGTCACGCGGATCTTCGCATCGAATCTCGATCCCGCGCGGGCAAAAGTCTTTTATGAAGACGTGCTGTTGCCGAGGTGTCGCGACGATCTGAGGACTTACCGCAAGCTGAACTATCACTTGTACCAGGCGCTGCATCGCGCTCTCTTCAAGCCCGCGGCCTGGTTCAAGGGCATTTTGCTGCCGCTGGCTCGGGACGCCACCTTGGGCGAGGCCGTCATCTTCGCCTCGGTGCTCTCCAAGGCGAGCGTCCCGGCCGCGCACGCCGCCGTCGTCCTTCTCAAGCTCGCCGAGGGGACGAGGACCTACTCTGGCGCGACCTCCGTCTTTCTGATTGCCTTGTTGAACAAAAAGTACGCGCTTCCCGTGCGGGTCGTCTCTGCTTTGGTCGCCTACTTCGCGCGCTTCGTGACCCCCACCACCGCCACCGTGCAACAAGGGGATAGACTCCCCGTTCTCTGGCATCAGTCGCTCCTCGTCTTCGCCCAGCGCTACCGCGGCGACCTCCAACCCCACCACCTCGACACTTTAAAAGCCGTGGCGCGCCACCACGTCCACGACAAGATCACGCCCGATATCCGCCGCGAGCTCCGAGCTGCGATGGACGACGACGACGCATAGTAAGCTCATGAAGATGACGACACGCGCGCGCTGCGAGGTCGGGGGTCGCGGGGAGCTCGTGCGCCGAGGGATCGGACAAATCTGGCCCCTTCAAGAAGGGGGACCTGAATAAGACGGCCGCCCCCCGGCGGAGCGCGTCCCTCTCCCCCCCGAGAGCCTGGAGTCCCCCGACCGCGACGGCCTGGGCGGAAAACGAGCTGCCGGCGGTGCCGACGAAGACGCGCGCCCTCGCGACGAGGAAGAGGTCGAGGAGCGGGCCGGCGGTCGAGCTGTTGGGCCGCGCGAGGCCCGAGTGCGCGCGAGCCGAGCGGGGCAAAAACCGCGTCTCCGCGCTAAAGTTCGCCTCGACGGCACCGCGGACCGCGTCGACGAGGTCGTGGTCGTCGGACGCGAGGAACCACGTTCCGCCGCCGCCCATAGCTCGAGCGCAAGCTCCGAAGACGCTCGCGACTTCTTCCCAGCAGGTGTCGCAGGCCTCGAGCCTCGGGCGACCCCTCCGGGTCCGGCCCGCGAGGCGGGTCGCGACGTACGCCGGGTCGAACTCCTTGTTGGTTCGCACGTGGAGCGCGACGGCCGCGCGCGGCCGGTCCTCGAGTTCGCGGTCGAACGTCGCAGATTTCCGGAACAAGGCGACGGCCGCGCACGCCTCGTCCCCCCCAATAGGATCGTCGTTCCACGCGTCGAGGATGACGACCCCCGGTCCCCGAAACAACGCCGCGGGCACCGCCTCCTTCCGCCCGAGCCGGCGGCGCGGCAGCGACTCGAACCGGCGCCGAGCCCCGGCCGGCCAGGCGCTCGCGTCCCACTTCACGAGCCGCGGCCGCAGCCGCCGCGACAAATCGTCCTTCTCGAACACCACGAGGGCGCCGTGCTGGGCGGCGAGGAGCAAAGCGGCGCGCATCACGCGCATTCTGTTCCCGACGCCGGCGAGCGGGTGCGGCCGCACGACCACCGCGCGCATCTCCCTCCGTCCGGCGAGCGCCGAAGCCTGCGAGGCGTTGAACTCGCGCAGCCATGCGTGCCGAGCCAAGCACTGCGCGGCGAGGGCGCCCGCGTCCTCGCGCGCGACGAACCCAAACGCGACCCCAACCACCACCAGGCTGTTCAGGGGTTTCATGTTGCGGTGGAAGGCGGGGGAGGATGAGGCCTAGTCGGGGTCGAGCCGCGGGGGCAAGGACGGGCTCCGCCCGCATGCTGCCGCCGGACGTATGTGCGACGGAGCTTGACGTCCTGCGCGGCGCGGGCGGTCTGGGTGTTGTAGCGGCGACGTGGCGGTGCGAGGGCGCCCGGGTTTCGATCAAGGCGTTGGCGATCGATCCCCCGCTCGCGGTACATGGAATTGTTGTTGCTGCGTTCTCTCTCTCTTCTCTCTCTTCTCTCGATAGAGAGAGAAAGAAAGAAAGAAAGGAAGGAATAATAAACCGTTGCGGACAAGACAGACAATCATCATGGCAAGCTCCTTCGAGGCGGGGGTGCGTCGCGCGCCCCTCGAGCTCGAGCCGTGGCTGCGGTACGTCGCCTGGGCCGAGACCCACGGCGACGCGGCGGCCGTCCGCGAGCGATGCGGCCGCGCGCTCCTCGGGGTCGAGGCGTACCGGAACGACGAAAGGTACGTCCGAGTGTGGCTCGCCGTCGCGAGCCACGCCGAGGAGGAGGATCCGGCCTGGGTGTTCGAGCTCCTCGACGAGCACGAAATAGGCCACGACCTCGCCCTATTCTGGATCGCCTGGGCCTTTGTCGCCGAAAAGACCGAGCGATTCAAGGACGCGGACACGATTTACGCGCGCGGCGCGCACGCCGACGCCAAGCCCAAGGACCTCCTTTCGCGCCGCCGCCGCGAGTTCGAGCGCCGCATGAAGCGCCACTTCATCACGGCCACCGAGAAAGCGACGACCACCAAGCGACCGCCCCTCCGCGCGATCGACACCGAGAACACGACGACTCGCCGGCCGCTCCACCCCCTCGACCACACCTCGGCGAAGAAGAAGGAGGACCAATCCACCGCAAAAAAAGCCATCTCGCGCCGACTCGTCTTTTCCACCGCCAAACGCGAACAACCTTCCGCCGCAGTTGCAACGACGACCCTCAAAGCGGCCGACCAAGACGACCTCACCATCAACTCCGCCCTCGCCGCTAAGGAAATCGATTCCCTCTTCTACGACGACAACCGCACTGCCAACTACGACGACGCCTCCATGCTCGCCGGCGACAAACATCAACACCACCACGATGACGACGACGACGACGACGTCATTACCGTGCCGCCGAGCCCCCAACCCTCCTCCACGGCCTTCGCCATCTTCCAGGACGACTGATTGACGTGACGAGGAAGAACCAAATACGCCCCCGTCGCTCAACGGCATTCATAATAACGTGGCGGCCTCCTTGTTTGAACTACGTGCAACAACAAGTTGCAGCAGTTTCGTTATTAGATCTTTTCGCGGATGAGGCGTTGCACGCTACAGGGGTGAGTGAATGCATCCCACCTTGGCGAACTCATCTATTAAGGGGGGTGGCGACTCCTGAGCAGGAGAGAAAGCCGGCGGCAAATGGTCCGCCCCATCGGGCAGCAGCAGCATCTCCTGCTGGCGCTGCTTGGCATCTTGTCACGCGGTGGTGGTGGTGGTTTGACGACGGATGAAGTGTCACCGTCTTGCGAGGAGCTGTGCCAAGGGCTTCAAAACTGCGATGAGTATCTGCCGTCGACGTGCGCGATCGTCGACAGTTATGGGTGCGAATGCTCGGGTGCCTGCGCTTGTAAGGCGGGACCGCGACGCCTCGCCTCGGAGAACGAGACGACGACGGCGTGCGCGAGCACGAGCTGCTGGGCCTGCAACGCCGAGTGCGACGACTACGCGATATATGGGTTTGACTGCGTCGACCTCGAGTCCCACAAAATGCTTTTCGCCTCTGGCAACCTGTGCGACTGCAGCGGCCAAACCTGCAGCACCTCGATCCCTCGGGCAGCTACGTGCGACGGCGTCGCGGAGGAGGTCATCGCGGACTCGGAGGCAGAGCTGCGCGCGGCAGCGCAGACCTGCTCGCGCATCTCGCTCGCCTCATTTCTCGACATGGTCGACGGCGAGCTGGTGGTCAACGCGTCCGAAGTCGCCGTCCGAGGGTACGGCCTCGTCGCGGCGGGCAGAACGGCACACCGCGTCGTCGCGGTGATGCCGCGAGCTTCGCTCGCGCTCGATGCGACCTCGATCTCTGGCGGCGTGGTCGAAGGGGTTGGGGGGTGTATCCTGGTGTCGGCCTACGCGAGCCTCACTGCCCGCCGCGTTGTCGTCGCGAATTGCTGGGCGAGCGTGATGGGCGGCGGCGTTGCCGTGTGGACGGGGGCGTCCGCCGTCTTCTCGCAAGGTTCGGTGGTCCGCGACGCGTACTCCGCGATGGGCGGCTGCTTTGAAGTTCACAATTCGGCGTCGCTCGCGTGGACCGAAGGCTCTGTCATGGAGCGGTGCTATGCGAGTACCGGCGGCGGCGGCTTGGCGGCCGACGGGGCGTCCGAGGTGCTGGTGACGGGGGCGTCGATCATACGCTCGAGCTCGGCCGAAGTCCTCGTCGGCGGGTGTGTCTCGATCGTCGACCACTCGCTTCTGACGCTCACGAACGGGTCGACGCTGAAAGACTGCTACTGCGCGGGCCCCAGCGGGGGCGCCGTATTTTTGTCCGAGTCCTATTTCGTCATGGACAACGCGTCTGAAATTTCGCGTGCCCTGGTTGACGGCCGTGGTGCGGGGATCTACGCTTACGACGACAGCGCCGTCCTCATGTCCCGGGATGCGACGATATCCGACGCCGTGACACTCGAGTACGCGGGCGGCGCCATCTCTTGCACTTCCCTCGACGGCAGCGAAGAGGGGGGGCTCGTGTTCCTCGACGCGGCGCGGATTCTAAACGGACACGCCGGAGGCGATAGCGGCGGTTGCATGACCGCATACCGTTCTTCGGTCGTGCTCCAGAACACGCAATTGGACAGCTGCTCGACTTTTGGAGACGGCCAAGAAAGTTTTGACAGCGGTGGCGGCGGCTGCGTCAAGGTGACGGTCGGCGAGGTGTACGTGGTGAATTCGAGCATAACGAATTGTACGTCCTTCAACCACGGGGGCTGCGTGTCGGTCGAAGGCGTCGACATGACGATCGAAGACACTTACTTTCGCGCATGCGTCTCGAGTCGAGGCGACGGCGGCGGCGCGGTCCACGTCGACAGCAACTCGGAGGCGGTGTTGGACCGGGTCGTGATCGCCGAGTCGACGGCGCTCGAGGGCTCGGGAGGGGGTCTCGCGGTCGTAGAAGGCACGCGCGCCGTCCTGAAGCACAGCCGCGTCTTGAACTGCACGGCCGATTCGGGCGGCGGTGCAGTCGTCGACGACGCGACGCTTTTCGCGAGGGACGCGGAGTTCGCGGACAACGAGGCGCTCGTCGACGGTGGCGGCATCGCGATCTTGAATACCGATGGTCGGTTGTATGCCGCGGCCGGCTGCGACGTGATCATCTTTACTTTCGACTTCACGGACCCCCGGGCGTCGTTGGGGAGCGGGAGTTTCTGGATTCGCAACGCCGAGACCGGCTCGACGGTCGACGCGAGCGGCGCCCACATGCTCGGCACCGCGCTGGAAGGCAGCGTGAAGAGCCACGTCCATTGCGTCGAGCCCGGCACCTACGACCTCTGGACGGGCGACATATCAGGCCAAGGGTGGGACGGCGGGTTTTGGAATCTGGAGCTTCCGCCCAAGACGCCGCTGGACGTCTATCAGGACGACTACGCGGTGCGGACCGGCGTGCACAGCGAGCTCGCGGCACGGTTTGTGATCTCTGCCGCAGCGACCGCGACGCACGCGCTCGCGTCGTCAAATCGCGCGGGCTCGCATGGCGGCGGCTTGTTCGTGTCGCAGCGGGCGGAAGCGACGATCCACGGCGTCGGCGTCGTCGAGAACGAGGCCGAATACGGAGGGGGTATCGCCGTCGACACGCTCAGCACCATGCAACTCGTGCGATCCACGTTGCGGAAGAATCATGCCTGGGCCGACGGTGGCGGGGCCCACGGTGGCCAGCTGAGCTCGACGACGTTCGAGGCGTGCGTCGTCGAAAGCAACGCGGCTCGGGCGGAGGGCGGAGGGCTCGCGATGGATCGCATCCTCGAGACGACCGTGGAAACGTCGACGGTGCGGCGGAATCTCGCGGCCGAGGGGGGTGGAATCCACATCAACCTCGGCGACGAGGTCCGGAGCGTTGTCTCGGAGACGTCGTTTCTCTTCAACCGCGCGACGAACGAGGGCGGGGCTGCCTCGATCGTCGACTCGTTCGTCGACTTCAAGGGCGGGCTCTTCGCGTCCAACGTCGCCGAGGCTGGCTCTGGTGGCGCGCTGCGAACCCGGCGGGCAGACGTGTCGCTCGACAAGCTCGAAAGCTGCGTCCCCACGATCGTCGTCGTCGACTGGGAACAGACGACGGCCAAGTGCGACGCCGTCTTGCTCAACGGCAACTATATCACGTGCGACTTTGGCGCGGGCAGTTGCGACGTGACCCGAGAATACGACGACTGCCTCGGTTGCAGGTGCAGCAGCACACCGATTCAAGACAGCGAGAACTACTACGAGCTGCTCGAAATACGCGCCGACGACGACGACGACGACGACGACGGTCCTCGTCGCATCGAGTATGGATTGCCGGCGACTGGTGGCCTCGTCGAACACGAGTACTGCTTGAGCTCGGGCACGTACGCCATCACCGCCCACGCGACGCAGGGCAGAGGCTGGCATGGCGGCGAGCTGCGCGTCTCTGTGGTCGAGGAGGAGGAGGAGGAGGACGACGGCGGCGGCGGCGTTTCTAGTAAAGAAAGAGAAGTCGTGCGTTTCGCGTTTTCGGAGGACGACGGCGCGTCCAAGTCGGCGACGTTCGAGGTGAGCGCTCCCGTTAGGCCGCGCGCGACGCGGTTCTTGAAGAACCAAGCGCTCAGGGGCGGCGGCGGCGCCGTATCTTGGGAAGTGATACCGCCGCGCGGGCTCGACGTAGTGCGGGCCTACTCCTCGGGGAACGAGGCGGGCTACGGGTGGTTCGACGCGACGCCCGCCGTCGCGCTGCTCGTCGCGAATGCGACGATCGAGGCCTCGAGTGGCGAGGTGTCGCCGCCTGTGGTGATCGCCCTCCTCGACGAGCGCGGCCAGATCGTGTCGTCGTCGCCGGTGTCGGCGACGGCCATCCTCGACGCGACCGGCTCGTCGGCAACGACCGTCAACAACATCGCCGTCTCCGAGGCGGGCTACTTCGCGTTCAACACGCTCATCGTCGCCGACCGACCGGGGGCGCGCGTGAACGTGACCGTTTCGTCGGCTTTGGAGACGCTCTACGAATCCCAGCACACGATCACCTTCCTGTTGCGCGAGTGCCTGGCGAACGAGCGGCACGTCGGAGCCACGTGCGAAGTGTGCGACGCCTCGTCCTACCTCAGCGAGGAGACCCAGGCGTGCGTCGAGTGCAGCCGTGGAATGGAGTGCGACGAGCCCGGAACGGCTCTCGCGAGCCTCGAGACAGACTCGGGTTACTACCGCACGACCGCGACCTCCCGCGAGGTCTATCGCTGCAACTTCGACAACAACGCGTGTGGCGGACCCGCGGGCGCGTGCGCAGACGGCTACGAGGCCGTTCTCTGCGGGAGCTGCGAGAAGGGGTACGAAAAAACCTTCGAGGGAAGATGCGTGCGATGCACGACCGAAAGTCGACTCCTAGCCATAACCGGCATCGCTTTCATTTCTTTCGCATTCTTCGTCTTTCTCGGGTGGCTTACCGTGTCGCGCCGCAGCCTCGCCGTCTGCGCCAAGCTGACCGAGGTACAGGGCGGATCGGGCGCGAACGATATCGTCAGGTACGTCAAACACGCGAAACAACAACAAAAAAACGACGACCACGAGAACGACGACGACGATCAAGAAGACGGCGAGGCCTGGTTCGTCATGGCGGTCGTCAAGGCCAAGGCACTCTTTTCGTTCTACGCGATCGTGAGCTCGATGCCGCTCGTCGTCGGCAACGTCGCGTTCCCGAAGACCTACATGAGATTCTTGCGCCACGCGGGCGTCATCACCATCGACTTGGTCGGGATCTTCCCGACGCGTTGCATGCTCGACATCTCGACCGAAAGCTTCTACGTCCGCAAGCTCGTCGGCACGACGACGGCACCGCTTTGCGTCCTCGTCGTGCTCGCCGCGTGTTACTACTTGTTTGGCAACGCCAAAACGAGCACCACGCCCGAAGACCGCGACCGCCGCCGCCGCCTCAAACTCCGCGTCTACGGCCAGGTCTCGCTGTTGCTGATCCACTGCGCGCTCCCGTCGACGAGCATCGCCGCCTTTCAAGCCTTCGTCTGCGACGAGTACGACGACGGCGACGGACGCCAAACGGCATACTTGCGCGTCGAGCCGGCCGTCTCGTGCGACTCCAACCTCTGGCGCCGCGCCATCGCGCCCTTCGCCGCCATCATGATCGCCGTCTGGCCAGTCGGCGTCGTCACGCTCTACACCGTTCTCCTCTTCTCCCACCGGGACGTCCTCAACCCCGACGTCCAAGCCCCCCGGCTCCTTTCCGCGCGTCCGAGCGCGCGCTACCTCATGAACCAGAGCATGCGCCGTCTCATCGCCTCGTCCTCGACTCATCAGCGGCGCGTCTCCGAGACGCGAAAGTCCCAGATAGAGGGCGGACCCTTCGAGCAGGTCCTCGCCTTTCGCTTTTTGTGGTGCGACTACAAGCCAAGATGCTTTTATTTCGAAATCCTCGAGGCCGTGCGCCGCATCATGCTGACCGCCGTGCTCGCAATCATCGCGCCTGGCACGCCCACACAGCTCATCCTCGGCTTCCTCGTGTCCACGGCCTTTGCCGTCTGCACGATGTGCCTCCAGCCTCTCGTCCTCGCCGACGACAACGTCCTCGTCTTGACCGCCATGATCTGCACAGCAGCCTCCCTCTTCCTCGCGCTTCTCCTCCGCGTCGACTCCATCGGAGGCCATAATGCCGCCACCTTCCTCATCCTCGTCGCTGTCCTACCGATCGTCGCGACTTTCTACGCGCTCCGCTCCCTCTTCCGCTCGGGCTCGCCGCGCTTCGCCTGGCTGCAGGGAACATGCTTTTCTTTCCGCCCCCGCTTCCTATTCGGCCAAAACATCACCTCGAAACAACTACACAGAGCATCCTCGCCACCACCACCCACTCTTGCCGAGCCCCTCGAAGTCTCTACGACGAAAGCCTCGAGCGTTGTTTCCTTTAAATTGCCGCGAGACCACGCTCGGAATGACGCCGTCACCCCCGACGTCTACGACGACGACGGCGATTTGTCGGACGACGACGACGACGAGCAAACAACAACGGCGCCCGACGTCGTCGTCGACACGGTACGCGACCACCACGACGAGAACGACGCCGCCGCGGTCGATTACCCCCCCCGGACCAACACTAACGGCGACGTCCAGTAGTCATTCATTTCGTCGGTAGGAAACTACTACTGCAGGCGTTTTTGACTACTTGAAAAGAGAGCCGCCTACGATTTTTTTATTCTTTTTTATTTTACTACAACTACCTCGACCAAGTGCCAGCAGAAAGCATTGGATCTGCGAGCGAGCGAGCGAGCGACCAATATAGTTCATAAGATTATGGCATCCAAGCGACCAACTTCATTCTTCGGGCTCATCAAAGAGCCAAAGGTGTTTGTTTGTTGTTATTCAGGGATACGCACCCCACCACCACCACGAAATAAATTTGTCGGCGTTCCTCCTCGGAACTTGCGGTAGGTCATGCGGGCGCACCGCACGCCTACGACCTCGCTATGGCATTCGGGTTTCTAGTTTTTTTTGGATCGTCGAGAGGCTTTTCTTCTTCAGGGCGAAGCCAAATCACGGCTGTTTCGAAAGCTCCTTTTTCGGCCGCCCTCTAGGGTCAGCTCGCGTCCTGGCAAACAAGCCTCTCTTCGAGAGGGCTAGTTTTTCAACCAAAGGTTTTTCTGCTTTCTAAAGGCCGTTCGGTCTTCCGTGGCGAATATGATGGGAACTTCTGTGGACGTTAGGGATCAGCCTACCAACGCGGTTAACAAGCTTGAACGAAGTTCAGGAGAGCCGGTCGGTCGACCTGGGGCACATCACGAACTTCACGGGACTCGACGGCAGCATCGATTTTTTTTTGAGCTTGCTCTCCCTCTTGTGGGCGAGACTTCGCGCCCACGAGGCGTGAAGACGGTCCGGTGCGAGCTATCCTCGGACGCGCTGCTGCACCTCAAGACGCGCCCGGGCGTCAAGGCGTCCGTCGTTCTTTTACGACGATTCGAAGAGTGGACGAGGCTGGTTCAGAAGATGCGTCACGACCCCGGGACGGGGACCATGACTCTCGTGTCGGGTACGTTGTTGACGACGGTGGTCAACGTTGGCCTCGTGGTCGACGTTACCGCTGCTTCGCGAGAGCGCAGAGAACAAAGAAGGTCCCTCTGCGAGAAATGGCGGGGTGGATCCGCGCGCGACGACCTCGTCCAACCGATGCGCCAGGCCGTCGCCGCTGCCTCGAAAGCTGTTGTTACAGAAGGACGAGATCATCAACGGGGTGGACGCGTTGTCGTTGCAAAGCACGAGACAGAGATGGCCCACGCCTTCGCGGCTGAGGATACCGGGGCGAGGAAGATTGAGGCGCGGATGGCCGCGAAGAGGAAGGGGTGAGGACGAGTTCCGGGATGATGCACGTCGGGAGACGCGGCTCCGGGTCCTTATCGAACGCCACCAGGCCTCCAAGGAGAAGCAGTGCGATGTGGCGAATCAGCGAAGCGCGATAGACGAGGCAAAGGCGGCGAAGGAAGCGACGAAGGAGGATGCCAGTTCGGTGGCGCCCGATGCTGCGGAACAACAACATCAAGCTCTGTGACCCTGAAAAAGCTCTTCTGAATCGAAGACCGCCAGTTGGGCGCAACCAAGGACGAGGAAATCGGGCGGATCCGATGAGCGCGCGTCGAGGAGCTCGAGGAAGAACGTGTCGCGGTCTTGGTGCCGCAGAAACCGTCAAGGGACGTTGTAAGGGCCCAAGATCCGCCGGCTGTACGTGAAGCTTGTGGTCTCGCGCGTTGCGCCGAGCGAGGTGCACGAGGTTGTTGTCTGCCCAGAGCGAGCGAGCGAGCGAGCGACACGCAACTTCCTTGCTTCGTTCGTATCCTACGCTCCGAGATGGGAGTCCTCCACAAGGTCCTTCCCGCTCTCGATCTCGGCGAGCTTGTCGACGCCGCCATGGATGCCCCAGCCTCTCGACGGCGTCGAGCTGAACACACAACTCTGTGTCAATCGTAACGGCGCGAAACGCATTTGACGACTGAACGAGAGCTCAGCAATGAAACCGGCGAGGCCAAGTCGACAGTCCACCGGTTCCGGGATATGAATCGCGCTATCGAGCTGGTTCAGATTATCATCGAGGAGCGCCATGGAGCCGCCGCCGCCGCCGCCAGGGCAATCCTGTCTGCCAGCAGGCAGCGCTGACGTCCAGAATCTCGCCGGCCAGGTCGTCGTGACCGACAAGCTTCGGACGTCAATGGATATGGCCGGGACTCGGCCGCAAGCTCCAGGCTTTCCTCGTCGCCATACGTGGGAACGACCTCTACTTGACGCTCGGACCTTGCACCGGGTAATCGAAGTCGGGGCTGACTCTACATCTTGGGGAACGCGCTACGTCGACGACGCCGGGCTCGCCGTGGGCAACCAGACTTTGGAGTTGCAGCAGGCCCACGAGGGCTCGCGCTCTAACACGAATGGGGTCGAGCAAGCAAGTTCGGCTCCCTCGAGTACTATGCCGGGATGTTCTCAAACACGCATATCGAAAGCGTGTCCGGCGTCGTCTCGTGTCAGCTCGACAACACGTCTTCGGTCGCGGCGCCGATGCTTACGTGGTGAAGCGCGAGAAGAGTGTCTCCGAGACCGAGGCCAGTGACACGACGGCGAAGAAGGCGGAGAGTCTCGACGTTCTCGGCGCCGACGTCGGGCTGGCCATCATCGAGGCAGCTCGTCCCAACCGCACGGAGTACAGGGGGCCTATACGCGCCAAAAAGCCGCCATCGACCACGACCAGGCCAGAGACGCCAATGCCGTCGAAGAAAAGGTGCTCGAGCAGCTGTTCGCCGACTCCGCCAAGGTTCTCGACGCCATGTGTGTTAAACCCCTCGTCGACGAGGCTGCACTCGCGAGACGAAGACCTCGACGACCGGCAACGCGCGCCTCGATACCGCCCTCGAGCAGCTTGCTGCCCGCGCGGACGAAAGAGCTGAAGACGAACACAGGTACAACATCGGCACGTGCACGGAGGAACTCAAGCCCAAGTCCCACATGTCCGCCGCGCAGGACGCGCTTTCATCGGAAATGTCAGCACCGCCGAGAACTTGGTGGCCGTTTTGACCAGGAGGCACCCGAGGCACGTTTTTACGACGACGCCCGCCATACGATAGTCGGACCGCCACGAGCTTTTGACCGAGACGGTTTTGCGTTCAGACGGCAACTGCCCGTCCTGGGTGCCGCGACGGCGCCGAGGGGGGGGTCGAGGAGAAATTTTCGTCAAGAAGCGGAAGTAGCAACCGACTCTACGCTCACAACTCGCGACGATCATTGGTTTGTACTCGGTTCTCTGGGAGTAAGCTGCCCACTGGATGCCCGGCATCGTTGAGACGATCTCGACGATGAATTCTAAGGACAGATACCGGATTCAAGACGGGGCTGGTTTGAGTATTTTGCCGAGTACGATGACGGCTTCGCTACTGGATGGCACTCGAGGCGGACCGTCTAAAGTTCTTCAACGGTACCAAGCCCGGCGCTTTGAGTCGGCGGACAATGAATAATACCATGATAAGGAAGAGAGCAACAAGTACGAGGGACTCGCGGGTTATGAATGGATGGCTGACGATGCTGATTGACGACGCGGTAGCCGCAGTTGTGGACCTCACCAGTCCAGTTGGGCGAAGTTCGATGCAAGCGGCGTCGTCCAGGCACCTTCCTGGATGTGCATACCGCTCCTCCTTTACCCCGCGTCCCCTGCGCGCGACGACCCCGACCCGCGCGCACGCCGTAATATCACGAAAGCCCCCGACGAACTTTCTCAATTTGGCAGCTACGGATATTGTCGTTCCAAGACAGATCATCTGGGATGTGTTTCAGAGTCCTTTATTATCATCCGGGCCAATCAATCTTTGGGGATTTTTGGCCCTGGCGCGGGACACCCACATCTTTAGACAAACAACCCTAGTAGTACTAGGGTCGGATAAGAAAACGAGACTAGCCCGCGCCACAACGACGGGTCCTACAACGCGTGGGCTTTTTCCTTTTTTTGCGTGAGGGGACGAAAGGATGCCGACTTCACTATGGGGACTAGTTCCATCGCGACGATCTCGCGGCGTGGCGGCACATACTGCTTGAGTACAAATGAACATAGCTCAGCGATCCGTTGAGTATGTCTTAGTACAAACTGAAGCATAGTTAACGGCTCGTACGAACTTTCTTATCCGACCCTGCTAGTACGAGAAAAAAAAAACGCGCGCACCCCCCTCGACCTTCAAAAACCCTAGTACATGATATGGTCTATCGAATGGGGGGCGGCCAGATGGAGAATCGGCGGCCCCTCATCAGGGCCTCACTCTCCCACGCTTCTACCCCGTGTATGAGCACAGAAAGAAACAGGACTATGTGCTCGGGAGCCATTCATTCATTCATTTATTTATTTGTTTATTTATTTATATTGGGGCGTGTTGTGGTCGACTCGAGCTATGTTATTATAATAATGGGGAGCACAAATGGGAGCACCACCTCCCAGGCTCTGAGGACAAAGAAGAACCAAAATGGAGGTGGGGTCATCGCAGAGAAGAGAAAGAGTATTAATCCCTCAAGTAGAGCTGCGATTTACTGGAGGGAGTAAAGATGACGACGTTGGTGTCCGTGTTGGGCACAACAGAAAAAAATGAAGCAAGCGGATGATGGAGAATCAAAACCAAAGTGATTGATTGATTGATTGATCAGACGCACAGTCGCCGCAAGACGACCGACCGTCTGTCTCAAAAGTGGAGCGCAGCGGAGATGGCGTGAGGAAGGCGGCCTCAATAATAATCGATCGTGAGTGTAGTGGTTTCAAGACACCCAGTAGGTGGATAAGATGGTGTCCTTCGAGAGGACACACGTGCCTTCTGCAAAGAAAAGGGGACAGTTTGTCAAGGTTGTTGGGCGGGAGGCGGGAGTCGACTGCAGGCGTCGGGTCCATCGTAGTGCGAATAGGCTGTGGTTCGCGCGATCTCATTCCTGAGTTGGGCGTTGGCGGTGCCGGAGAGGGAGGCGATAGTTTCGTCAGTCGCATGCATCTGGACGATGTCGCGGCCGTCGCAGATTTCGTAGGTTTCGAAGAGGTTGTTTGCCTCGACCTGCGCAACGTCCGCGCCGCCGCCGCCAAGTTGATGATGGCCGTCGCCGTCGTCGTCGTCGTTGAGGAGAAGTCTCTCGTCGACGATGGGCGCTGGCAACACTGGCACCCGGTCCGGAGGCGGCTCGTCGTCGTCTCTGAGGCGGCGTCGCCTCCTTTGGGCTCGGGGCTGCTGCTGCTGCTGCTTCTTGTGGTGGGATCGCTTTCGTTTCTTCGCGGTAGCCGTTCCGTCGCGCGGCGTGAAGCGGAGGAGTGCCTCGCTGAGGGTGTCGACCGAGGTGATAACGTGGCGATTGAAAAAGTAGCTCGCCCCCTCTATGGCGCGTCTTTGGCGGCCGAGTCTCGCGGCGAGCTTTACGCCCGAGTAGGATTCGAAGCCGTAGTAGTTGAGCTGTCGGATGAAGGACCTCACGTTGCCGGTGAAGTAGCTCGGGTTGATGTCTCTCTCGAATCTGTCTCGGTCGTAGAAAATGATTGCGCGAAGCTCCGAGTCCCACTCGATCACGTCCGAGTAGTCGTCGTTCGTCAAGATTTGTTGAATTTTTGCCGGGAACTTGGCGTTGACTGGTGGCTTGCCGACGTTTCTATTCGGCTCGTCGCACACCACGTGCGCGCATTTGCGCTTCTTGGAAGAAGAAGAAGAAGAAGAAGAAGAAGAAGAAGAAGAAACTCGCGCGTCCGGAGGAGGAGGAGGAGGAGAACGACGTTTCTTGATTTGTTTTCGGGGTCGTCGGGTTGTCGATTCCGTGGTGGTGGTGGTGGTGATGTTGGAAGGGATAGTAGTCGAAAGCGCGGACATGGCCTTGCGTTTTGCCGTGCGGCAGGAGCGCGACTCTTCGGGTTGGAGGATTTTTGTCGGGGAAGCTGGAAGCGCGACGGAGTCGAAATCGACGATCGGCGGCGAGGTGATGCTCTGGCTGTCGTCGAGGCCGCCGTCTTCCTCTTCGAACGCCCAGGGGGAGAGGTCGAGGCTGGCGCCGTCGTCGCCACACTCGTCTTCGATCGTGAACGGTTCTTCGGAATCGAAGACTTCTTCGGAATCGAAGACTTCTTCGGAATCGAAGACGCGGAACAGGTCTGAGGGTTCCGGCGGCGTCGTCGACGGGGCGGCGATCCCGGAGGTCTGCTCGGGCGGCGCGTCGCCAAGGGTTTCGCGGAGGCATCTTGGGGCTGAGGCGGCGAAGAGGTCCAGAGCAGAATCGAGGCTCCCGAGCATACCGTTCAGATCGAGTTTCGCGCCGGCGGAACTCGACGTCGCCTCGCGGAGATCGGTCGCGGCGCGACGCAGGATCCAGCACACCATCGCCGAGGCGGCCACGTCGCGGGGTTTGCCGCCAGCATCCGGAAAGTACCGGGAGAGGCCGAGCTTGCTGTCGTAGGCAACTTTCGTCATCGAGTACGAAGCGTCCGCGAGCCGTTCGAGAATCGCTTCTTCGGCGGCGCGCCGATCCTCGGGATACGCTCTGCGCGACGTCTCCACGTAGGTCGCCACGCTGCGCTCGAAGACGCGCCACGCCGCCGACTGCAAGAGCGCCCGAACGGGTCGTTCGTCGCGTCCGTTGCGGGCAATAGGGGGTGCGAGTGCCGACCTCAACGCGGTTTCCTCGAAGCCCTTGGGCAGCCGCCTCTTGTCCTTCGCAGCGCGGACCTCGAGCCGCTCTTGGAGCCCGGCGCTCAGCAGAAGCCTTGCCTGGAACATCATCATTGCTTTCGTCGGGGCGCTACGTTTGGATTTTATTTATTGGTGCGTCCTTCTCGATTTTTTAATGACGCCACGAAGCGTCAGGAAGATAGGTCGTTGGAAGCCTCAATCAACGTGATTTCATCCGAAGAACCCTTAAAAACTGCGGCAAAACGACCGATCTTTCCGTTCAGAAAGATCGTTTCTTGAAGATTATGCTTGCTTGTTTTCACCTGCCGTTGGATTTATGGCTTCGTTGTTGTTGTTTGTTTGTCTTGAAATGTCGACTCCTAAGAGGGGGGTGTGTGTGTGTGGGGAGCATGAAGTTGTTGTTCGCAAAAAAAAATAAAAATGCGAATCTCCAACAACGAACGACGCATGGATATCCGTTGGGGGAAAAACTAATAGTGTCATGACATCTATTAGACCCGGCGAAAGACGTCATGACACACCGTTTCTGCGAAGAAAACGAACGAAAAGAATATGATGTCACGAAGGACAGGTGGCTGGCTCTCGAGAGAAGAAAAGGTGCGGCGTTGCACTTTCGGGTAAAGCCCCCTTTACTCTGATGAGGTGTGGCAACGTCGTTAAATGTAAAGAAGAAGTCAAGTGGCCACTGAGTCGTCCAAGGTATAAAGTTAAGTTCGCCACTCCTTTTGCGATCACGCGCGACCCTGCGAGGTCAGGTCCGCCGCCGAGCCAGCCACACAGCCTTGACATCCGGACTCACACGTGAGAACGAGCCCGAGGAAAGCCCGTAGGAGTCGCTGCCGCTTCAATGTTTCGCTCCAAAGTCGGGTCTCTTTCTTTAGAGGAACAGATTATAATTCGAGACGAAAGTGGCCGTTTTGGCCAAGCGGACGGACGATCGAGATGAGGTGGGCGTTATTCGAAGAAGGGAAAGAGTACGAGAATCCCCTCCAGCGACGGGGTGCGTGTCTCGAGGAAGGTGACTTTGAGCTGGCGGGCGTCGGGGACGAGCCCGCGCTCGGGAATCAAGCATCGACTTCGGAGTCATCACCAAGATCGCCGAAGAAACCCCCGGCGATGTCGCTCTCATCGTTGGGGCGGCGGCCCGCTCTCCGCGGGCGTGTCTTGAGCTGGCGCTGGCGTCGGAGGCAGCAGCAGGGCTTCTTTGACGAGGATATTCTTCGTGCTGTTCTTGGTCTTGGCGCCCTTGCCGAGGCGGCCGTGCAAGAAGGACTTGAGCTGGGCAGGACAGAGCTTGAACGGCGTTGTGACGGCAGCGAAGACCCGCTCCGCGGCGCGGATCTCGGAGCTCCGCTTCTCCCAGGCGTCGGCCCGCTTCTGCTCCTTCGCCGTGACCACTGCGCCATTGCTCTGCTCCTTGGCGGCGGCCTTCTCGAGCAATCATATCTCGTACTCGACGTCGGTGATGTTCCGTGACCTGCGACGGAGCTTGATGGGGAGCGAGGGCCGCTCGACCACTGAAGCCGTCGCCGTCAGCCACGCTCTACCTTGAATTCTTCCTCCATCTTTTGGGCGACGGCCACCAGTTCGACGCGGCCGGCTGCAACCGCGTCGTCCAGGGCAGCAGGAGTGGCCGCAGTGGCGGCGACCTCGGATGCGGCCTTTTTCTTCTTCGTCGGTCGTCCAGTCAAAGTTGGTGCTGAAGGCCACCTTGGCCGGGTCCACCGCCAACGTTGGGTCATACTGTAAGTTGCTGTCCTCGCCGATGAAGTGACCAGCTCGCTTTGTGTCACGGAGATTCTTGGCCAGATCCCAGGCTTTTGCTCGAAGAAGGCCCCGACGAGGAGGAGGGCGAGTACCTCGACGATGGTGATACCGCCGAGGTGCCTGCCATGCGCGGAGCGAGGGAGGCGATCTGTCGCTTCATCAGCATGTTGAATGCCTTCATGGCGCAATCAATGTACCATTGGGCATGGCGAGCTGCTGGATTCCAACATGGGTCGCGCAAGTGGAGGTGCGGAAGCCGCCAAACACGTCGCGACGCGAGGCTCTCGTTCGACAGGATGGGCGTTGCGAGCCTAGCGTTGATTATTCGGGTCCAGGAGTCAACAGAGGCGCCAGACGG